>QOCX01000004.1:978538-1000858 GCA_005959815.1 Sarcophaga bullata
TAAATTGTACCGCCAAAGAAAAAGAAAAAGAAATTAAAACTGCAAAGAAAACACAAGAATTTGTAGGGAAATATTAGAAAAGTTTTTAAAGGATATTAAAATAAATTGATTGTAGTAATAAAAATTTAAGACTTTTTAGATTTTAACATGCTGATGAAATCAATTGTAAAACGAAGAAGAAATCATCAACGAAAAAAGAAAATTTTAAAAGAAGTTGTTTGCCAAATATACTGTCTTACAAACGATTTGATTCTAAGATAGTATAGTGGATTGCCATCCACTTATCCACTCATTTCTTGGATAAATTCATTTGTAAGCGAAAAATATTTTATAAACCTTAGGTAATCCCCGGAATGGATCATACACTGAGCAAAGATCTCTTTTGTCGCAGTATCTTTGCGCATCCATTTATTCATTTTATAAAAAAAAATCAATGAAAAATACCCCAAATAATAGCTGAATGTGCTTGTGCAAGCACCTATGCAGTCTAGACATGATTCCAGAAAAGGCCTCATAGCTGTAGGAATTAAGCATACGGGCTGCATCGCCGAAAGTACTTTGCAGTGCTGTTTATAAAGCTTCGACCATCGTTTGAACGCAGTAGAATTGGTTCACTGAAGGGGTTTCAAAAAGCTCAGTGATTTCCTTACGGCTTGTCAGATGTCAGATTTCTTTCTGCAAATCTGGTTTAAAGCTCAGCAGAATTTTTGCAGTGTATATAGGTGCCGTAGTCTAGTGGGAAGTGAAATTTGCTTACCAAAGAAGAGATCGTAGTTCAAAACTCAGCTTTTACAGTTTGAAAACAAAATATGATGATCCTCTTAGCAATCTGCTGGTAAAAGAGTTTTGATTGATTAATTATCATCATGGAAGCATCAGAAACATGCGCATTGCAGAAAATATTGCTTCTGTAAGAAAAAGTGAGGCAGATTAACAGAATTTATCGATTTCACGGCCTATTTTATGCCTTATAACGGCATATTTGCGTTTGGGTTTACACTTCCATCCATATAAAGTTCAACTTATGGAGCGATTAAAGCTGGTTGACCATTTACAACGCCAGATCAGACCAACCTTCTTTTTAACACAAAATTTTCTTTAACGATGAGGCCAATATTGCGCCAAAAAATATAATTGACGCATATTGAGATTCAAAGATTCCAGACGTGTTTGTAGAAAAAAGAGAACATGCCGCCCGTAATGTACGAAAAAGCGGTCAAAAGGCTCGACTGCTGTATCCTATTCGTAGGCGATAGTTTAAATGACATTTCATTTCTTACACAATGACGCGGTTCAGGCACAATAAAGCAGTAAAAACTTGACAGTTTGATTGAGTGTTTAATTTCGCTTTGCTTTTGACACCGCTTAACAGATAACCCCTTTAGAAAAAAATATTTTTTAAAATACTTTGTTGATTGAAAAAAATTTTTTTGGGTGCCAACGTTATACTCCCATACCCTGTAATAATTTGTGTAATATTCCTCCCCTCTACAAAACGTTTTCTACTGCATCATCACGTCATTTTTGGTCTCGTTTGACTGAATTTCATTTCGAATTATATTTCTCTCCTCGCTTAATAAGCAATTGCCAAACAGTGTACAAAGCAAATGCAACATTAAAAAAATATTTTTTAAATTAAATTGTTTTTTTTTTCAAATTTTGTTAAACAATTAAAACGAAAAAATAAGTATTTTTTATACTTCTGCAAACGCAAAGCAAAAAAAAATCCAAAAAAAAATCGTCAATCAAAAAATTTATTATAAGAGCTGCAGTGTTGTCTCTTTTTTTCTTCAATTAATTTTTGTTTATTTTGCCAATTGAACGTTTCAATTTGAAAGGTTCTTAATAATAAAAAAAAAAAATTACTCCTATACCCCCTCCACACCCCCTAACAGCAATTATTAATTAATTCTTTAAATATTTTCAATTAAAAAGTACATGCATTTGAAAAAGAAGAAGAAAAAAAAATAAGAATTCATTAGAACTGAAGGGCCAGCAAGGGCGCAAAGGAAGGCAACATTTTAATCGCCTTCAAGTGTTATGTCATGTTCTATTAGTAAATTACAGTGGCATTTAAAACTAATTAAAGTTCCGTTAATGTCTTATCGCGTTTATCTTTCAAATATTGTATCACATGGTTGATATGTCGATAGTGTTGTCATGCGTTGGTTAATGGGAGCAAAAAAATAAAACTATGCAACCGACACTAATTTTGCGACACTAAAACATGAAATTCTTTTAGATAAGAAAGAAAGTGTTGGCATTTTCTTATCGATTTGAAGCGTGTCATTGACAATAT
This sequence comes from Sarcophaga bullata, assembly GCA_005959815.1. NCBI lineage: Eukaryota > Metazoa > Arthropoda > Insecta > Diptera > Sarcophagidae > Sarcophaga > Sarcophaga bullata. Next base: position 980,838 of record QOCX01000004.1, read on the forward strand.
TTTCTTTTGGTCCATCTTAGTTACACTTGTACCAAATACTAAACATTGTCCGTAGTCCTGTAGGTTTTTAAGCAATACAGTCGTCGTCTAAAAGATAACATAAAATTTCTTTATCATCCTTTATCATTCTTATACAGACAATATCCACCAAAGTGTAGGAATTTCATACTTTTAGCCGTTGGTTCCTGCAAGCAGTATCCATATGTACATACATACATACATAATTGGCCATTACAACCCTTCAGTCAGGATTACGGCCTAGCTTCTCATACCACTTATGTTGTGTGTGCTAATTTTATACATGAGTGGCGGGACCTACAGTTTAAAGTCGACTCCGAACGACAGATTTTTTTGAGAAACTTTTCATAGCAATTTTATTTACTCTCAGAGTTTTTGCCAGAAATCTTCTGAGAGGAAGTCGCCGAAGAAATATTTTTTTTCATATTTCGTTTTTGATGTCTGACCGGAGATTCGAACCCTGGCCTTTCGTCTAATAAGCCAACACACTACCTACTAGACTACAGCGACTACATATGTACTATCCATACTTTTAGCCGTTGGTTCCTCCAAGCAGTATCCATATATACTATCTGATCTCAATTTTTCTCTGCTTACATTTTTCTCTTTCAATAACATAAGTAAATAAGAAGTAAGTAAATAAGTAGTCTATACTAGAAATTTTAGCAACGCCTCTCGTTCTTTGTATGCTTAACAAGCCACAATTATAATGAAACGTTTAAAAATTTTGTTAAACAAATACTGGGTAATAAAACTGTCACGGCTAAGAAAAAATTAAGAAAAAATATATAAAGGGGGTTGACCGGCAAATTCTGTGTCTGTTTTTCTCTGTCTGTCTGTCTGCAACTGTGGCCTTAATTGCATGTTGCAGTCGTAGTTGGACGTTAAAATTTTTTTGCACCGCCCCAGCCAATTGATTACATGTTAGCGGTTTGATGTCTTTTGCCTGTATGTGTATGATGGATGTCGATAATTTGAATTTTTTTTTTAATTACAACAATTTATTAAATACGCCATTAATATGGCGTCTAATTGACGTTTGTTTGCTTGATCGGTTTGATTGATTTATTTTGTTTTAAAAGAAAAGAACAACTTCTATTCCGTTCCGTTCCTGTGTCATTCACGATGATGTAGTTTGATTCGTTGATATGATGTAAATTGATATGTTCCAAGTGCTATTGCAATAATTTATTATTTAATTAAAGTTTTTCGGTAAAACTGACATACAAAACGATCATGTAAATTTGTATTATGATCTGTTATTAGCGAGTGATAATTTAATGAAAAGTTTCTCAAAAATCTGTCGTTGGGAGACGGCATTAAACTGTAGTAGATCACATCGCTAATGGGAAAAAGTGTACACACATAGCATGGCTAATGTGAGAAGCTAGGTAGTAATCCTAACTAAAAGGCGGCAATGACCAATTAAATAAGTAAGAAATTTAAGTCTTTTAATCTGACAATAGCAGTGGGCCTTTAGACTGGACAAAACTTTTTTTTTTTTTGAAATGGAAATGCCGCCGGATTACTGGATTTTTAAAGTTATTCCAAAACTTTTGTACCATCTTACAGGCTTGAGGTCTGATATACAAGATTAGATGCTGAATTGGTAGAGATTGACAGAGGCCTGTTAATACCATTCCCAGTTCTTGCAAAAGTTGTGATATAAGCCAGTAGTCAGCACAATGGTCAGCACAGGCATAAACCATCACGTTCATCTGTGCATCTGTAAATTATAGTTAAAGCGGTTAATGTCTTTTGATCTTAGAATGGATAGAACAATTTCTTTGTAGTTCCTCTAAACCAACTAGCCTGTAGTAGGTTACTTAATAGTGTTTTAGTAACGATTATTATTTTTAAAAATTAAATGGAATTCTCGTTTTTTTTTTTATTTAAAAAAAAAAAGTTTTTTTTTCATATTAAATTTTGCCACAACTCACTCAGTTTTCTCTGAACTCTCTGTAACAACATTAGCCGCAATTTTACGGTTATAAAATTTTTAAATCTTGTTTGTTTATTTTTATTTGATTTGTTCATATTTCCTGGAATTTCTGCATTTGGCCGTAACACAAAAACACACCAACGCTAAACCAAATTATGACCAATTTACCCGAACTAAAAAGTGTTTTTTTTTAATTTTTTTTGGTTTATTTCTGGAAATAAAATTTAATTTGAAAAACATGAAATAGCCATACAATTTACAATAATTTTTGTATGTTTTTGTTTTTGTTATTGTTTTATATTTCAGTTGTGGTCGTTAATTTTACACTATTTTTCCACTCATTTTTTTTTTGCTCTGGTCTGTCGACGGTGTTAAAAATTTTAATTTCCAGCAATTGTTTTGCGGATGGCTGAAATAATGAACCAAAAATTTAAAATTTTTATTTGTTTTAAACTATAAAAAAATAAGAGTAAAAATATAACAACAGGCGGGCTATAAAAGCCAGAAAAAACATTTCCATTTGAGTGGGAATGGAAATTTGTTGCAATACAAAAAATGCAAATTTTAAGAAATTTTAAGGGAAAAATGTTTGAGAACATTTGAATGTTGAATCGTGGCTTGTTAACTGATTATGCAGTTATTGAATCTTTTAAGTATGAATTTTGTTTTGAAATGCAATGTTGTACGCTTTATTCACTAGATATAGCTACGACGACTGAGTCTTCAGTCAGGATTACAACCACGTTGTGTGACTTAATTTTATTTACGAATATCGGAAGCTACCGCTTAATGCCTACTCCGAACGACAGATTTTTGAGAAACCTTTCATGGTGAATTAAAAATTTGCCATAAGACTGCTGAGATGAAGATGAAGAATGAAATATTTTTTCGAATTTCATTTCGTTCGACTTGTCTTAGCTAGGACTTGAACCACAGGCTCTCGCATAACAAGTCAACAAACTACCTAATCGATTACGGCCACTTCAGTCAACTAATGTTTGTGTTGGTTGCGTAGAAGTGTTATAAATAATGCATATATTAATTGCCACTTTTCTTCTGCACTGTAAATATTTATTTTTTTTTAATTTGCTGCAATTTGAAGTTATTAACTAAACCTCTAATTAAGTGTTAAATAATATCCAAAGAGAAATTCAATTAAATTTGCAATTTTATTCAAGTCATTATCAGTTGAAAGAATTTAATTTTCATTTTCATTTTCATTTTTGTTTTTAATTGCATTTTTGTGGTTTAGAAAATTATTATTAACGAAACTAATTACGAATTTAATTAAAACAGCAATTCGTGTGTTTTAATGATAAAAAAAAATTCTTTAAGTTTGTTCAGTTTTTTTTTCTACAAAACAATTTTTAAAGCCTTTAAATTTTACAATATTACAACAGTTCCTTTCTAGATTGTCTCAGCCATTACAGAGAGGTACAATCTCGTTGGCAGCTGGAGGATACGTGCTAGTATTGCTAGTTTCAACTGGACACACATGAATAAGAAGAGGATTTGCTTACTTCTGTTCTTAAAATGTTCAATAGTACTTTTTACAATTTTGAAGTACTTTTCGATACTTGTTTAAAATTTCTTACTTTTAAAACAAATTTTGCTGCTACATAAAAGTACCACGGAAAAAAGTACCAAGAAAAAAGTACCCAGAAAAAGGACCAAAGAAAAGAAAGTGCCAAGAAAAAAGTTCCAAGAAAGAAGTGCCAAGAAAAAAGGTACCAAACAACCAAGAAAAAAGTACCCAAAAAAGTACCACGGAAAAAAGTACCAAGAAAAAAGTACCCAGAAAAAGGACCAATTAAAAAAGGACCAAAGAAAAGAAAGTGCCAAGAAAAAAGTGCCAAGAAAAAAGGTACCAAACAACCAAGAAAAAAGTACTCAAAAAAGTACCAAGAAAGTACCCAATATTTAACATCTTTTCCTTTATTTTAGAAGTGAAAATATTTCTCATTTAAATTATTAAGAAATCTTACTAAAATTTCTTGCTGCCTCTAAATAAATTCCAACAGATGTCTTTGCTACTATAGCCCACTGTGTTGCTAATGATTACTCATAAATTTTGTATGTTCTGCTTATAAATAATTTATGGTTAAGCAAACAATCACTTACAATTTTTTCTTCAAAATTTTATTAATTTTTGTTAAATAAACAAAAACCGAACAAACAAAAAAAATATAAACGAGGAAAAACAAAAACTACAAGTTGTGATGAAATTTTTTTTTTTGTTTTTGTTTTTTGCTAAAACGACGTGTTTAACATTTTTTATAAACAAAAGAAGTTTATAAAAAAAAAGAACAACAACAAATAATCAATCGTAAATAAAGACAATGAATTTAAAAAAAAAATTAAATTATTATTGTTGTTGTTGGTATTGTTTTTTTATTTAATTTCATTTATTATTATGCAGCACAAACAAAGTCAATTGTTAAGAGTCATAAAAACCGTTGCTTGCTGAAAACTTACTTATGACTTTAGGTGAGTGAATATTGATGACAGCTAGGAATGGACAAACAGAGGAATAGGCCAGAATAGACCACAGACATTTGCTTGCTTGCGCTTTAATAAAAACGACCGTCTCTTTAAATTTTCCTTTCTTCTTTTCGTGTGACATTATTTAGGCGGAATGTATAATCGGTTTGGCATTAAAATATTTAATTTATTACCGTTGTTGTCGGATTGTTTTTTTGGTATTTTGAAATTGATTGATTTGCACGTTTTTTTTTATTATTATTTTTATGATTGTATATATGTGTGTGTGTGCTTGATTTTTTTTGACAATGTCAAGAGATAAATAAACAATAAATAAAAAATCCGAAAAATATTTTAATTTTTTTTTTTTCTCTTTAAATAAAGTTATTAAGCTGTGGTATAAATAATAAACACATGACACATGCAAGTAATTGAATATATACACGGCATTACAAAAGTAAACGGACATTGCTTCATATTCTTAACATTCTTGATTGGCCTGAAAATCAAACAGAAAATCGCTTTTGAATACCGGGAGAGCAATATCACCAGCATATAGACACGTAACTCACAAAAAATTATGTCACTGTGCTATTTCCTTAAGATGAAACTAATGTGAGCATAATGGGAGCTATTTATAGGCTAATTAATAAAATAAATTGGAATGATAATAACAAACTATCATGCCGGCAAAATTTTAAGGTTACCATAACATTTGTCTCCCTTTAGAAATCGTTATTCGGAAGACAAAACTTTCTTACATTTGGCAGTGACAAGTTTTACTTAGGATTTACTCCTTAGTCCTATACAAAAAAAGTTCAATTACAAGCAAACTTCTTTACAATTCATATGTCACACAAACTCACGTAATGAGAACTCTTGTACTGTCTATTACGATTGAAATATTTGTACCGCATAGCATACGCATCCTTTAAGAGGCCGCAGAAATTGTTCTCCAACCTGAAGAATATTCTCCTGATCATTCCTCCAATACAAAAGGCAGAATAACACGACATCTGTGCAGTTTCTAGCCAGGATTCGGATCTAAAAATCAAGCATTGTTTAGAAATATTCAATAGCAAGTTTGTTTAGATACAATGTTTATATTGTATCACATATTTGTGATGTTTATCAACATTAAGCAACACTAAACAATGTTTAACACAATCTTGAATTATTGCAATTCATGAATAAAAGTAACACACCTAACATGGGCATTTGCGAGAAGCTATGTTGTTGTCCTAACTAAAGGTTGGAAATTCTGATCAATTAAATAAAAAAAGAAGTATTTTGCAACATTCGTTTTAATGTTTCAATAATCTTTGGCAATAATGTTTAGAAACATTGTTTATAAACAATTAACAGAAACATTGTAAACATAAATACTGATTGCTTTTATTAACGTTGTATGATGTAAATTTAATTAGTATGACCACTACTAATTTAGTACCACCTCTTCGTATGGACTGCGTGGTGTGGTGTTGCACAAGCCAAGCATATTCTCTATGGCCTATGTCTGTGCTAATTCCAAAAGGTGCTAATTTTCACACAATCTTTTCTGTTACAACGATTATGTTAATATTTGTATTTTTTTTTTTTTTTGTATTTCTGTTCCCCTGTAGTTTCAGATTAGAAAAAAAACATTGCAACACGATAAATTCGGGGTTAAGCCAGGCTGGTAGTTAGGCAGTAGAGCAATAAGCTTGAAATATAATACAAAAAAACGTGACTTTTTAATGGTTTTTAACATGTGGTTCGATTTTCTACACTCGCCAACGAGTGAGTAAACAATGAAAATCAGAAAAATCGTAACAAAATATTTAAATAAATAATTTAACTCATAGATGTATACATGGGTATGTACATATGTGTACTTAACAATTTAAATTAAGTGCAATAACAATAACAACAAGAGCTATTTCTATGGAAATGCATTATTCAAAGTAAAATACCACGACATCAAGTAGAAATGACTGGTAATGGAGCCTATTAATCACAACAATCATTTGACGTGCATCTGTGTTGCTTGAGTAAGTGAGTGAGTGAGTGATATTTAATATTTAATATCTTATGACAAATCATTTGTTCGGTTACGTTCATTTGATTAAAATAAATATTTTATTTTATTTAATATTGTATGATAATGATATCTTATCACGGATATCACGTCATTCAAAACATGTTGCTTGGTTTTCAGATGACAAAGTGGTATTTTTATAGGGGTTTTTTCATTGGTGGCTAGCTAGCTGGCTATATTCAGGAACTAAACGTCACAATGAATACGTAATGGGTGTTTAAGAACATTTACTAGAAATTAATAGAGGTACTTAAAAATGGTACTTAAAAAAGGTACTTAAAAATAGTATTTGAAGCCACAAAATGAATCAGTTTAATTCCTAGTAATTAAGCAAATGACAACCGCAACAGATGGTGGAATTCAGATATGTAGGCTTAACACCAGAAAAAAGAAAGTGCTTTACATAGGAAGAATTTTTAGCACTACATAAACCCCTTAAATGCGAAAACTAAAGCCACCAAACGAAAAACGAAGATGGAAAATCATTTGCAGATCTTGCAATTTTCACACTGCAGAGAAAGGACCTTGGCCAACAAATAAGTTACAATTTGGGTCATTCTAGATGCAGAGGAAGCATTTGATATCATTTGGCAGAAAGGCCATTGAAATCCAAATAATTGAGAAAGTATATACACAGACGGAGGTACGAAAACAACCACCGCGGATAAAGTAATAGCTAGAGTTTATTACATACTTAACATTACAACCTTTCAGTCAGGATTACAATCTAGCTTTTCCTCCCTCCTATGTTTGTTGGTGTCAATTTTATACATGAATGGCGGGACATATAGTTTAAAAACGATTCTGAGGGATAGATTTTTGGGAAACTTTACATGGCATTTTTTTTTACTCCACTCCTAGAGATTTTGCGGCAAATTTGCCGAAGAAATATTTCTTCCTTGGTAACTGAGGTTTGAACGTTTGTGTACTTGGCACTTTGAATATTTTATATGATACTTTACATACGGTGAAGATGCATGGTTTTTTGGTCACTAAATGGTGCTGACGTAAAACGCACTCGTGCCTGTATAGTGTCATTTCAGTTCGCATTTACGCTGTAGACCAAGTTCTTCATTACGTCTCCTATGTGAACTGATACAATAATTTGAAAAAGCATTGAAATATTGTATTTCAAGAAGCCAACACACTAGTTACTCACTAACGCGACTTAAGTTGTTAAATATCGAACTAGATTTACAGGAACCGGACGTCCATCTCGCATGGAGTCTAGAAACTAGATCGCAGTTCTAACTGAAAGTTAATAATGACATTACAGGGCATATTTGTTAAGATATTTTACTGGGTTTCAAAAGAAGGATATCTTTGCACGAGTAAACAATTAAAAGACCGTGTGTCTATACCACAAATACCTTCGAAACTATTATTAATGAAGCAAGTGTTTGTGGGAGACAATAAAATTGATGGTAACTCGATTCAGAGGGGCTTAAAACCTTGCGATATCACAAAATTGAACATACTTTTCATATGACCTTTCGTAAGCAAATGGAAATACCTACTGGTGTGCGTACCAATAAAAATTCAATTTACTGACATATTGATCAGTTTTACCATAAAAACTTATTGAGCTTGGTTTCTTTTTTTTTTTTTTTTTTTTGTACTATTTTAAGCGGGTTAAAGATTTAATTGCGTTTTTATGATTGTTTTTTTTATTTATTTGCTGTTGTTGGTATTTTATTGTGACTTATAAACAAAATAAATTGAAAAAAAAAGAAACACAACATATACGCTGTAGATATTTAAATAAAAAATAAAAAAAAATAAAATAAAAAACGCTACAAAAAGAAAAACACTAGAAATAACAATGAATAACAAGCAAAAAAAAAAAAAAAAAGATTTAAGAATTTAATAGTAAAAAAAAACTAAATTAAAAAGCAATCGTAGTTGTGGCTGTGACTGTGGCTGTGGCTGTAGTCTTGGTATCACTGATGCCATACAAAAGCAAATATTTTGAAAACTTTTTGTTTGTGTGGCTTTTTAAAACCAAAGAAAAAAAATACCAGAAAAAATGCAGACTTTGGTTTGTTTAGGGAGTAACACTACACTAGTCTCTAGCTCTCTTAAAACTACGAAGCAAAGAGAAAAAAATCAAAGCAATAACCACAAAATAAAAGAAGAAAAAAGAATTTCGCCAATAGCCAAACAAAAATCGAAACGCTGAAAACGTTCAGAATACCCACTTCTCTACACATTCATTCATGCATTCATTTTGGGTTTTTTAACAACAACGCAGAACACTTGCCGAAGAACAATTACACCAACGTAGAGGGAAACCAATGTTTTGTGCATTCCATTCTCTATCCCTTCCCGTTGTCCTTGGCCGACCACACAAAAGCAAGTGTTGGTTGTCATTGTTGTATTCATTAAGCCGAAAGCAAAACAAAATGGCCTAAATAGTGAACTAAAACAATGAATGCTTTTATTTATCATTCTCTTTTCATTGCAATCTCTCTAATTCATCCAGTGCTTTCTTTCTCTATCAGACTTTTTGTACTCCTCTCAACCGGCAGTTGTGATTCTTGTTATTATTTCGATAGAATTTGCAGCAAGTAGACACACACACACACACAGACTAGTCAGGCCAGTCAGGCATATGCCGCAATTGTTGAAATATTTGTTTAAATATTGTCGAAAAGATTTAACCAGAAAATTTATGACCCATAAATATTCTGTAGGAGTAGACACTATTTGGGACACTTTTGTTAACAAAATTTTATAATGGGACTTAAAAAAAACTGTTAAGAGATTAAGTTGCTTTACAATGCATAATATTGAAAACAGGGACAGGGAAACCCCAGCACTATTACTCGTTTTGAATATGCGGCATTTTTGAAAGAGAAAGGGAATAAAAAAGTACCAAACAATGAGTAACAATCATCAAGACAATCAATTGTAAAAGAATCTATTAACGGCACATATTTTTTAACGTTTTAAAGAGAAAATAACAATTATCAGTCCTGAATAAAATTATGTGTGTGATGCTAGCTACGAACAAAATTACTATAACAAATCAATAATAACTTTCTAGAAGTTGCCTTGAATACACCCAGTAAGCTTTAATATCTTACCTTATGGGTTTTTTCACAAGATTTTTGTGGGGTAAAATAGATGCTGCACTCTTAAGCTGGATTCACCCATGGTTTCGGAACAAAATTTTTGTTCTGAAACAATTTTTTTATATGGAGTTTGAAGTTTCTCTTTTTGAGAGAGAGAGAGGAAGAGTGTAAATTTTATTCGGAAACCATGGGTGAATCCAGCTTTAATGGTGTTAGCTTAACAGTCCTGGTTAACATTCACTGTAAAAAAGCACTCACTTTCACGACTAACTTTACATATTTATAAAAATATGTCACGAGTTAATTAAGAGCTTGTGTACTGGACACTTTGAATATTTTTTATGGTACTTTACATATGGTGAAGAACTGTGGTTTTTAGTCATTAAATGGTTTTGACGTCAAACGCACATGCATCTGTAAAGTGTCATTTCAGTACACATTTGCGGTGTAGACCTAGTTCCATAATACGTCTTTCACATGAAGTGATACTTTCATTGGCAGGCTACTGAAGTAATAAATTATTTTTAGAAGTACGCCATGTGATGTTATTTTCTATAAAAATAAAACAAAACCAAATAAAAAAAAATAGTATAAACTACACACATTGTTGACCACCGGAATTTTTGAATCATGATTACAGCCTAGCTTTTTACACCACCCATGTTATGTGTATTAAATTTACATACAAGTGGCGTGACCTACAGTTTAACATTCTACTCCCAATTTTATTTACTCTCAAAGCTTTTGCGACAAGACAGCCGCGAGAAAATTGCCGAACGGCATCATGCATCATGCCCATAGTCCTTCCAACCCTAGTTCAATCATCCACTTCAATAGTATGATTTAAATTTTTTTTTTTTTTATTACTTGTTAAAATCAAAATAAATATGGCCGAGTATTTGATAATCAAAATAAAAAAGGCAATTGACTTCCGTTATTGTAAAGATTAATATGGTGACCTGATAAGCAAACTTGAAAGATATGATTTCTTTCAATAGAAATTAGATTTAAGGGGATCATTAACTTTGTTCAGCTATTATTTGAAAGAAGTGTCATCATTAAGGAAAAAATTTGTAAACGAAAAGAAGACAATTAGTGTCAAATAGTGCTTAAAAAATGTGAAGCTAAATTCGAATTTGAAAATCCAAGACGCAATCCACAAATTTTAGCAGCGCCACATTTAGCGTTAACAGAGCAAAATTTTCTCTTAACAGAGCAAAATTTGCACTTAACAAAGCACTGTTAGAGGTTTAACAGTATCCATCTGAAGAAGGTACCTTGCTTAGGAGCTAATTTTAGGGCATATACTAGGTCTAGGAGTACCATATCATAATCGAAGGAAGGTTCCAAGGCCTTTTTATATAATCAGCGAAATAGTCCCACATAAAGTCATATGGTATTGTGAAAATTGGCTTTGAAACTATCAATTTTTTTATTGAAAATTGAAAATTCTCTAGAAGATCAGTGGCCATTTTGGAAGATATAAAAAAAATATTACACCATACAGACTATATGTACATGATAGTACAGAGTGTCCTTTTTCCAACCGTGGTAGTGGGATAGCTGAAATAATTTTGTGAGTCGAGATATTTAATTTTAAAAAAATCGATTTTCGACCAAAATCGTATGCAAATTCTCTAGGAGATCAGTGGCCATTTTATAAGATATAAGAAATAGTACACCATACAGACTATATGTACATGATAGTCCACTGGAATAATTCCGTCCTCCATCCCCACCAACCCTCCTTTTTATTTCAACATTATTGTTTACAAATACTTCATGTCAATAGTCTTATTTTCACTGTTAAACAGTTAAAAGTGCTCTTTTAAGGGTAAATTTTGGTCTGTTAAGAGCAAATTTTGCTCTGTTAATGCCAATTGTGGCGTTGCTAAAATTTATGGATTGCGTCTTGGATTTTCAAATTCGAATTTAATTTCACACACATGTTTGTTATTAGGTGTTGTTGCCATATAGCCGCAAGAAATACAAATTGCAAACGACACTACTATGCTATTTCATTTAATCAAAGGGGGGCGGCCCTATTAAGCAAGCTTTGGACCTTGAACTAACGCCTTATTGTTATAAGATTTCAATACTAAAACCTTTGAATACGAAATGAACCCGAATGGAACCATAAAAAACCATAAATTGATATGGAAAGTAAACGATGTCATCATGATATCTCTTGCTATTGCTTATTTATTCAGCAAATCTTATCGTTCAAAGTGGTGATATGGTTTTAATTAGAGAAACTACCTTTTTTGTTATACGATAGAATCCAATTGTAATGAATTTCATTCATTTTATGTGAAATCTACTCATCTATTATGAGTAAAACGTAAATTTCCTTCATTTAATCTAATCAGATTGGATTTCATTGAGGAAGAAAAAAAGTAAAAAGCATATATGAGTGTAGGCATATGGTATTAAATTTTAATCAGAGTGTCATATTTATGAACTTATCAGCGAATATGTTGTGCTACTAGAAGTTAACAGAGGTGGTGATTACAACTTAAATAAAACTACGTACGTACCTAAACTGTAATATTTGGTAGAATAGTTCAAAACGGATATTAATAAAGCTAATATGGGACTTTATAAAAATTCTACCGTGTTTTTATTTACAATGCCTGAACCCTATTGTATGCGATAAATGCTGTTGTCTGAAACGCAAAACAACACAAATTAATGATTTTTGTGTTCCATTAAATGATACAATTTCTACTGATAAGATATCGTTCTGTTCTAATTAATAAATTATTTCAAACAATTTCTACAATAGTAAGATAAGTAGTTCGTGACTTGATGAACAGCTACACACAGTAGATTGTGGTTCCTTTCAAAATGAGAGAGTATAAGGGAGTCTTATTGCAACACTGGTAAGGACATCAGATTTTAGAAATATTCTCTTCAATAGAAGAGCGTAAATGTCTTACAAACTAAATGTCTTCCTTTCCTTATATAGGGTAATAGCCCGCGGTGTTACAAACCTCACCATTAACAAAACATAGGGTTTAGAGTATAACACTACGACCATACAACATACGTTCTGTATAATTAAAACTGGTAGTGGAAATTTCTTATGGTATCATCGTAAAAAACAAAAATCTAATAAAAAAAACTAAAAAATGCCGGCAATAAAAGTATGATGAATGAATGATGATTGAATTAAAAAAATGAAGCCACATTGAAGCCACACCTACCTCATCGCTCAATAAAGACCCAAAAATACAAGCATATGTACGTATACACCATGAGAAAATAATCTTCGTAGCAGATTAAAATTTTTATTCAAAAAATGGCTTTACTTTGCAATCAGCACAACTAGAGCATTGTGAATGGTCAACCGGCTTTAATTGCTGATTACATTTGACTTCATATTGATAGAATCAAGAAACTAACAAAAGCTATATTTTCTGCAGAGCGTACACAACCTATCACAGTTATAAAGCTTCCAATTTCTTCAAAGCTTGCCAATTCGTAACTCAGTAAGTCAACGAAAAGTAGACACATTTGATTTACCACTTTTATGGTACGTTTTTTGCTTGTTTTTATGCATTCTTTGAAAATGACGGTTTGGCATACTTTTTCGGTAATTCTTAATTGCAGCTGAGGATATGAGATGATTGCTGATCATTTTATAAATGAATCCACAACGTTTGCTTTAAGCCAGTATTGATACACAAAGGTGTAAACTAGAATATGTAGTCCGATATTAAGGCTCACTGCTTATAATAAAGTGTCATAAACTATCATCAATAATCGGCTGTGGATACGAACACAGCGTATCATAGTGATGTATGATGAGGTGTTAAAGCATAACTGACCGCAACTCTATTCTTTGATTTTTTTTTTTCATAAAAATTATAATCAAACATGATGAGTATGCGTTCAATGGAGAAAACCATGAAGTAATAAGTAAACAAGAAAAAAAAAACACGTTAAAACTATAATTTATTACTTTACAAGAAACATTAAAAATTAAAAATTAAAAAACATTAAACATTTCCATAAATTGTAGTTATTTTCCGATACACACATTCATATAAAATATAAAATATTTTATTTCCATAAATTGTAGTTATGCTCGTTCATTCATTCATTCACTCATTCGACTTTGCCTGGGCATCTGTTTACAAAATATTTCTGTTTAAACACTGTATCTCCTCTGTATCTACTATCTATGCATTAACTTGTAAAGCATTGATGTATGAGTATGTATTTGTTTAACAAATATTTCTTAAGTACTAGTATTAACAACAAAAACAAAATCATTTTGTTAATGCGTGATTTAATAACGATAATGATGATGATGATGGTTATGAGATGATGTTGTTGCTGAAGTTTGGCGTGCGTTCATCAATTTTTGTTGCCGATTGTTGTCTGAATTTTTTTTCTTCTTTTGTTTAAATGTAAACAAGAGATTTAAATTGTGATTTAAAAAAGATTTTTTTTTTATTTTTCTCATTAAAATGTCATGACAGAAAACTAGTTTTAACTCAACTAAAATAAATGAAAAAATTATTTTTCCTTTTTTATTTATTTTTTCAATTTGTTTTTAACTTCAAACACATACACACACACACTCATACACAGAAAAAATTGTATTTGTCATCACCACTTGATCTGTGTGTGTCATTAAAATTGATTATTTATGATTTTATTTTTTTCTTTCTTTCTTTTTTTAACGTTTTTATTTTTTATTTAATTTTTTTTTTCCTAAATGTTATTGAACTTTGCAATTTATATGCACAAAATAATTAAAAACAAATAAACAAATTAGAATTAGAAACAGTTTATCAGCAAGTTATCTCGAATCACTTGACTACAGGACAACACGTGCCAGTTGCTTGCAGCTGCATTACAGAAAATACATGACACTGCAGTTCGCATAAATCAGGTCAATGAAGACCAAAACTATAGAGAATATGATTACGTTGATGGGACGCAAGTTTAATCGATTTTGTGCTACACAGCTGGGTCAAAAATGGGTCTTGAAATAGGAATAGAAGTTTATGGCCAAGTAATAAAATACTTCGAGCACATCGAAAATGATCGAAAATCATGGGTACCTTGATAGGAGGTCGAAAAGTCAGGGCCTCTAACAGTGAGGCCGCCATACGAGCACTCTACACCTATGAGATTAAATCGAAAATAGAATGACACTGTTTGAAGAAGCTGAAGCTCGGTGAAGTCGGGGCCGTTATTTGGAAAGGGATGCTCTACGAAAGAAAATACAAACTGAGGCAAAGACTCTTCTCAACGATACATGTTTGAAGCAATTGAAACTATCAATAGGAAAATATAATCAAGGGAGATTACAGTCAATCATCGAAAATAACCCAAGGTTGCCAACAAGTCTTATGACTGGGCACTGTAGCCCAGAATGGCGATTGTCTCGAAGCCAACATGTAGAATATAGAATATAACATCTGCTGGACAGACAGGTTGGCATTGCTGACACCTAAATTGATATGAAATTGTCATATTGAATTGAGTGGAATTGTGTGGATAGTTTTTATAGATTCCACATATAGTCCGGACACCTTTGATTAACTGCTCAAGTCGATATCTGCTGAACCCTATTAATGCGATTAATTTTAATAAAAAATTTGATAAAACTCAATTCGATTAGGTTTTTGATAAAGAAAACCCATAAGTTCTATAGATTGCGGCTTTACATATTTCGTATTCGTATTCGTTGCAAAATATAGTGTGGAAGTTTTTCCAACACCCAATATATTGCAAGGCAAGATTTTTTTTAATTATTTTAAAAATTTACCTTGTTTTTGTTGCTTAAAAAAAAAACAAAATAAAGCAAGACAAAATCAAGTACTTTATGTGACACTCCATTAAAAATCTAATTATTTGCAATTAAAACCTGCCTGTTGTAGTAAGAGAGTAAAAAAAGGTGAAACAAAAAAAATAAAGAAAACAACAGTGTAAGCAACACTTTCCATTACCGATACAAACTTGAAAACATACACAGAGCACATACACTGCTACACATTTAGAGTGTGTAAAGTACACAACAACCAATCTAGCAAGAGATATCGATAACGATACAAAGTGTTGTTGATTGCTGTGTCAATAGGAATGAAAAATTGTGTGTGACACTGTATACTTTCTCCACCTCCTCCCCAATGCTTGAAAAAAAAACAGAGCAAGGCACAGCAAAACAGAACATTGTAATTAAATTTCTACACAATAAAGGTCTGTTGCATTGGTATTGGTAAAGGTAAGATATTGCTTTTTGCTATCCGTATCAGTATCGGTATCTGCAACAATATCTGTATCAGTATTGCCGCGTTACGATATTGTTTTTACAGATAACAAATCTGTTTTTATTTTGCATTCAAATAAAAAATTTACAATAGTATTGGTAATGAAGCTTAATAATGCCAATGATAATGCTTATGACAGAGCTGTAATTACTTCTAAATAAACCAATTCAGAATTTTACACTCATACCCCTGGTTAACTTTTTTTGTCTTTCACTTTTAATGACAGTCATTTGATTGCAAAAAAAACAGAATAATTTAAATCGCTTTGAGGTGTTTTATGATTAAGTAATTAAGCAATTAACGAAACAAAAGCTAAACGTTAGCGTTAGAACGATAACAACAAAAGCGTCGGAATTCACAACAAATTTATTTCAATTGTAAATTATTTCATTTCGTTATTGTTTTTAAAGATTGAAAATATTTTATAAACATTGGGTTTTGTAAAAAGAAATCGTGGATTTTTTTCCTGTTGATGAACACTTCGAGCTCTAAATGCTTCATTGAAACGTTCGAAATGCAAATAGAAGAGTTCTTATAAAACTAGGAGTAACATTGCTTGACGTCATACTAGGCTATGAAGTCCTTTGAAGAGGATCAGCGGACCTTTACCGTGACTTTTTTCTTTATTTAATTTTCATCAATGGGGCTTTGCAGGCTTACAAGACATCATGGTAGACACTTGCCTTCCAAAGCCAAAAAGCAATCAACAAAATATTGTCTGGCATTAAAACAGGCTTAACGGTATTTTGTGAAAGATCACTGAGTCTTATTTACTTACTTAACTGATCTTTAAAACCATTTAGTCAGCATTCTGACCTCGCTTGTTACACCACCCATGTTGTGTGTGTTAATGTAATACATAAGTAGCTTGACCTACATTTTAAAGTCGAATTTTTGCAAGAGAACTTTGAGAAGAAGTCGCCCAATTGACTACGTCGACTTCACCACATTACCACGATTTTAAGCTCGTTTCTTCTGCTCTGAAGCGCTGTAGTCACTACAGTGATTGTCTACAGTCCTACGCAATCTCAGTTCGTATACGGAAAATAGAATAGAATTTAATACCTCTCCAAATAATACATCCAGGAAGCTTGATAAGACCTGAACTCCTAGACAAGATAACACCAACAGCGATCATTTCCAACCTGGTTTTACCTCTAAGAAACGACAGATGGCAACCCTATCATACTAGAACCTGAAACATTAGGTGGAATCGAATTCATTTCCAATTTTATAAGACTGAATACTAGAAACGTTGTCATTCAAACTCCCATTTCTAACTGTCAAAATCGTCCAGTTTTATAAATTACCAGCAACTACAAATGAAAACAAATCCAAGAAATTACGGATATCCCCACACTATAGATATCACAAAAACAAAATAAGAATCTTATCAGAAAAAAAAAATTAATTTTTGTATTTCACTTTGACAAAAACTAATGAAATTGCAATTTAAAGCAACCATAAAAAAGACGAACAAAAAAAAGAACAAAATCTTTGTATATGTGACATGATTTCGATAATGATCGTGACACAAACACTTTTTTATGTCAGCAAAATCAAAAAAATTGTAAAAAAAAACAAGCAAAAGAAATAAAAAATAATAAAAAGAACGTAAAAAAATTTTTCAAAATTATAAAAAAAGAGTAAATGTCAGTAGCCAGTCAGTTTATTAGACGATCGTAAATTTCAATAAAAATCAATTAAAAGTCTGACAAATTAATGAAAGACAACAAACAATTGGCATGAAATGTGTATGAAAGTGAGGGATGGAGAGTAAAAATTGTTGACAATTTATTGTTGAGTGCATAAAGTGTCGATGTGATAAATTTTTGACAAAACAAGTGTCGAAAAAAACTCAATACTATAAAGAACGTGACAACGATCCTCTATGTATACTTATAATGAGCTTTGTTTTCAACAAATCTGGCACTGTCTCCTGTCCTACGTATCCTATACATACATAATTGGTCATAACAACCCTTCAGTCAGAATTACGACCTAGTTTCTCACATCATTTATGTTGTGTGCGTTAATTTGTATACATGAGTGGCGGGATCTACAATTTAAAGTCGGCTCCGAACGACAGATTTTTGAGAAACTTTTCATTTCAATTTTATTTAATCTCAGAGTTTTTACCAGAAATCTGTTGACAGGTAGTCGCCTAAGAAATATTTTTTTTTTCATATTTTCGTTTTGATGTCTGACCTAGGGTTTGAACCTAGGCCTCATATCGAAAAAATATTTTTTTCATATTTTGTTTAGTTGGAGATGTCTGACCTGGGCTTTGAACCCAAGCCTCACGTCTAAAAACCTCACGTCAACACACTACCTACTAGATCACGGCGACAATCCTATACAGTTCCATAAAAGAAATTTTCCCAACTATGCCCGTAATTGGTCTATTGTAACTGATCCTATAGTGATAAGTATGCCATATATGTCGTTGCCTAAGAATAAAACCATCTGTCAACATACATAGTATATGTATTTGATGTAATGGCGAGAAAGCATATGCTCCCATACGACTGACAGTAGGGTATCCGTTACAAACCTCTTATACAATATGTTGTTGATTATTTTTTTTTTTTTTGTATTTACTTTTCTGTGAATTTCAATGTAAAAACACTTGGATTTTTTTATTTAAAATCTTTGAAATAAAATCAGTTTATTTTCTGTTTTCTTTTTAATTCTTTCATTCTCTCTCTCTCTCATTTATAAAGAATTAAACAAAAACAAACATGACCAAGTATTGGAAAAAAAGATTAGGGGGGATGTAAAGCATAAATGAAAGTGTCATTTACCGGTCGTGCAGGTATCAAGAACTTGATTAATTAACACGTCTGTGTAAACAACAATACAAAGAGTTGAGTTAATGCATGTACATGCCTTGGTTGAAAAAAAAAACAACAAAAAAATGCATTAAAAAATATGCAAAAATGACAAAGAATTTTATTACAAACGAAAGAGGAAATGTTTTATAAAATTACGACATAACAACTAACAAAAAGCAAAAAAAAACAAAAAAAAACAGCAAATAAATTATTTAAATCTGTAAAGAACACAAAAAAACATCGCATCCAATTTAGGCTTTAATTGTTAAAACAAATCTTTCTCATGTTAAACTTTATTTAGCAATTCATTTGAAAATTTGAAAGTAAACGCAACTTAAATAAAGTTTTTAACAAAAATTATTTGAATTTCAATTGAATTCGGTGAATGCAAATTCTTATCTAAACAAAGTCAAGCAAAACGGAGCAAGCGAAAGCGTTTGGGGTGGCCTAAAGCAGCCGCATGTCAATATTTAATGCGAACAAATAAGCCACTAACAACACATCACACCATCCAGTCTCAGTTATTTAGTCAGTTAGTTGGGGTTTTTAAAATTGAAATTGAAAAATTAAAACATCATTTAAACAAAATCACGCGTGCCCCAATTGAATTAACATACGAAAATATTAGACGCAAATAATACCTTTTTTTTTGTTTTTGTTTTTGTTTAAAGAGTGACGAAAAAAAAATAACAAGAAAACACTGTAAAATTTAACACGTATTTTTAAAATATTTCGTATGAATTATTGAAAAAATATTTACGCGTATACAAATTGGAGATGTTGATTGATGCCTAAAAGCATTTTAATTTTTTTTTAAATTAAATAGAAGCGTGTGTTAATACTAAAAGAATGGCCAGGTTATAATTGTGAGTTTCTCATAGTAACTAAGAAAAGTTTAATTCAAATTAACCTCAAATTGGTAACGACTTCATGAAACTAAATAGCTGAATATATGTACACGTAGTGTAGTGGGTAGTGTGTTGGCTTATTAGATGAAAGGCCAGGGTTCGAATCCCCGGTCAGACATCAAAAACGAATAATGAAAAAAATATTTCTTCAGCGGCTTCCTCTCAGCAGATTTCTGGCAAAAACTCTGAGAGTAAATAAAATTGCCATGAAAAGTTCTCAAAAAATCTGTCATTCGGAATCGACTTTAAACTGTAGGTCCCGCCACTCATGTATAAAATTAACACACACAACATAAGTGGTGTGAGAAGCTAGGCCGTAATCCTGACTGAAGGGTTGTAATGGCTAATTATTGTATGTATTGTAGCTACACTAAAACTAAAGAATATAGAAGTCAAAGCA
>QOCX01000004.1:1000874-1078794 GCA_005959815.1 Sarcophaga bullata
AAATTCACTTGAAATCAAAGAACTTATAATACAAATACACTTCCACTGCTTTTGTTGCTTGGACAACAGCTGGATAGCGAACTTATAATCACAACCAGACCTATATATGTGCCTCTACAGCAATACTTTTCCAAATTTGGAAAAATCAGCATGCAATTCAATAAACCGTAGGTGGTCCAATATACCTTCTTTGCAGAATTTCAAAACTGCTGTGTCTAGCAGTGGACAGCAGGAAAATCAAGGTACTACTTGAGTTCGACAAGAGAACTATTCACACTCTAACAGGAATTCTAACAGGACAATTCAGTGACAAGCTCTGTTTGTCCCACCAAAATTAATGCAGAAGCTATTATAATGTGAAAGAAACAGAATCGGTGCAACATCTTTAATGCAAGAATACTGCACGTCAGAGCAAACGTTATCGGTTTTTGGCTGACCGGACATTTGAAGATCTGGTTTGCTGGTTGACGTAAACACCGCGTAAAAAATGAACTTCAAAGTTGAAATAATTCGTAAGCATGTTGCTTCCAGTCGGTTTTAAATGTTGCGTGAATTGGATGGGATGCAAAATCCAAAATATTTGTACGTTTTAATCAACTGTAGAATTGGGTAGATTACTAAGAACGCCGTGGAATCGACAATTTCGGTTTATTCAGGACATTTTCGTCAATAGAAGTGATATTTTTGACATTGCATACATACATAAATAATTGGTTATTACAATCCCGCAATCAGGATTACGACTTAGCTTCTCACACCACTTATGTTGCGTGCGTTAATTTTATACATGATTGACGGAACCTACAGATTTTCATGGAAATTTTATTTACTCCAAAGATTTTTGCCTGAAATCTGCTGAAAGAAAATCGCCAATGAAATATTTTTTCATGTTTCATTCCTGTTGAAGATGTCTGAACTGGGTTTTGAACCTTGGTCCTACACGCCCAATAAGCCAACATACCATCTACTAGACTACAGGGACTTGGGATTGCATACATTGCCATAACGCACATGTTTGGCTTTATTTGTAACGATTCAAGTCTTTATGAATTCCTTTCTAATTTTGTCAATTCCCTGCACCATAATACTCAAATAGAAGCCGTCTTTAAATCACTACTTTTATAGTAAGTTTGAACTGTTTTGACGCGATCCATAATCGAATTTAGTGTACTTTTCATTACATATGTAAATGACACTTCATGTGAAAGACATTGAATAGCTGACAGCAAAAAATTGGCAATTTTAAAGCCACTAAATGTTCAATACTTCACGCATTTTTTGTGTAGAAAAAATGTTTTTCTTAATTTATTGTATTTACCATAGAAAAGTTTACAATTAATTAAAGAAAACCGAAATCCCTAATAAATTTTAATATGAGAGTGTCTCATTATTATTTTTTTTAAATAAATTAATATAAAAATAACAGGAGAGCTAACAAATATGAATTAAAACAAAAAACAAATAAAGAAATCATAACTAATGAAAGAAAGCAGCTTCTCCAATTAGTCAAAATTAAAAAAAATAAATTTGATTTCCTTATAAGCAGAAATATATGCCGCTTAACAGTAGCTGTAAGTTGCAATAATTTAAGGTCGAAAGTAAAACTTAAAAATTTGGATAGAAAGTAAGTTTTTAAAAGTAAAAGAAAAGTAAAAAAATAGAAAAAAAAAATTTAATCAATTTTTACCTTTCGATTTTTTGCTATGTTGATGACGATGATAATGATGAATGATTATTTTCTTTTAAGCCAAACAAATTGGAAACAAAAATATTTAACAAGACACCAAAAAAAAGTCTTCATTCACAGTGTTTTTGCTTAATAATGCCAAACACGTTTGAAAGCACACTCACTTAAATAAATGGAATTTTTTTTTAAATATTTTTTTTTCTTACACTTTCGGACAAAAAAAAATTCTTTTTTGTGATTATAAATTCAGATTTTTATTTATTAATCAATATTTTCTTTTTTTTTTCTTAATGAACTTTCTTTAGAACTTTTATAAACAATTTGTATAAAAAACGTTTTGTTGCATTTTCTTTACACTAGAAAATTACTTTTATTTTTTAATAATTTTTATGAAAATATTTTTTAATTACGATTTAAATTATTATTTATTCACTAGAAAAGTAATTTTACTTTTAATTGATTTTAGAATAATTTTTTTTTTATTTCTTTTGCACTGTAAAAGTAATTTTATATCTAAAAGAAAAACAAAATTTTTTTTTATTAAAGCTCCTTTTTAGTAAAAAAAAAAAACGCAAATTTTTTTGAAGTTAACAAACAATTTTTATGAGTGTAACAACAACAAAATTTTTATGATTTTAGTTTCTTCACACATATAATCATATATAATACATTCTTACTAAAAACTGTTTAATAAATAATAAATAAAATTTTATTGCTTTTATGTAATTTTTAATAACTAAAGATTTATTTTATTATTTAAAAATTTTGTTTGTTTATTCTTCATTTTTTCTATTAATTTTTAATTTTTAAACACTCTCCATAAATTCCACTTAATGGATGATAATCTCTTTTTTGTAAGCAGAAGAGATTTTTTTATTAAAATTCTCTTTTTATTTTAATTTATTTTAATTCGTTTAAGATGTTTTGGACTTTGTTAACAATCATTGTTGTTATTTTCGTATTATTTTTTTTAGGGGGTATTCCTTTTCTATAACGTTGTTGTTGTTTTTTTTTATTTTTATTTTTAAAATTACATTTTATTTTTATTTCGTTTCCTTTTTTTTTCCAACTATGTTGTATTACAAATGACTTA
Organism: Sarcophaga bullata; assembly: GCA_005959815.1. Classification (NCBI taxonomy): domain Eukaryota; kingdom Metazoa; phylum Arthropoda; class Insecta; order Diptera; family Sarcophagidae; genus Sarcophaga; species Sarcophaga bullata. Next base: position 1,003,655 of record QOCX01000004.1, read on the forward strand.
ACAAAATACACTATGATAGCAGAAATTCTTATGCTTTTTCATGGTTTCTTTTCATCTGCTTCTAAAAGAACTTTAAAAAAAATCAAAGAAAAAATGAAAGAAAAAAATTTTGTTTTTCTATTTCTTTTTATATTCTCAACACAACAACAACAAAAACAATAATTTGATTTTCAATGTTGTTTTGGTTTCCTTTTTTAAAAATAAATAAATTATCGCATTAATTACTAATCTTTTCGTTTGATTTTAATAAATAAAATAAAAATAAAAGATTAAAAGAGATGTTTTTTTCTTTTCTTTTCTTTTGTTGATTTCTTATTCTCCATTTATTCTGTATTTCTTTTTTTTCAATGCTCTTTGTTTTCTTTTCATCTTACCACTCGTTAACGCTTCAAAACTAAACACGTTTGCTCTCCAATTTCTGAAGATTTCTTATATTTTTTGTAAGGCTTGCTTTAAAACACACACACTTCCATTTCAAATAAATTCTTTTCAATTAAAATTTATTTTTAAACTTTTTATTAATAACGCGGGAGGGAGGCTTAATCAATTTGCTTTTTTATTATTTTATTTTATTTTATTACACCATTGACTCGCCTCATTAAAAATACGCTCTAAAATTAAAATAAGTTCATTAACAGGAAGCGTTATTTGGAAGTAAAAGTACACGAGTTAACAAAAAAAAACAAAAAACAAAACAGAATCAAATCAAAATTTAAACCAATAAAAAAAACAATAAATAACGCTCCAAACTAAACGCCACGAATTCTAAGAGCAGACTGATCGTTTCGCTTTAGAAAAAACAAATATTTAAACGCCAAAAACAAATACACAAAATCCCCCATGTGTTGTTTTCTTCTCTCTTCTTCGTACATGTCTTTCGTTTTCTAAATATAAACTCTTTGCATATTGTTTTCTCTGAGTGCTGCTCTTCGTTTCTTTGTTTATGTTTAACAAAATCACTCTCTTAACTCGTTGTGATAATTAAAAATACAGTTTGTTTTGTTTGTTGTTGTTTTTGTTTTATCTTTTCCAAATACTATGTCCATTGGTTGAGTCGTCGGTCTTCTCTTCGTTGTTTTTGTTTATGTTTTTAAGGTCTTCTTCGTTTGTTTTTTTTTTTGAATACTGTATAAGACATATGGTATATTGTTATTGCTATTGTTATTATTATTGTGATTGTTGTTGTTCTTGTTGTTTCATTTCAGTCTTATGATAAATTACCATTAATTTCATGCCATTTTTTATCATTGTTTTGTTTATCGTTGTTGTTGTTTTTATCATTCATTGTATGGTGGTTGTAGTTTTTTTTATCAGTCTCTACAGTAGGATTGAACAAGTAAATATGAATTGTAGGCCGTCACTAAACGATAATATAATACCGTACAGAGCCAAGCATACCATCTTTAGCCTTTAAAGACATCTTAACCTAATTTAATACAATGGCTGATAAGTAATAAAGGCTTCAAGAACATATGTACATACAAGCATCCACTGATCAGATGATTAAACTTTTAAAACATTTTATAAACGAATCAAGAAACGATTGGGTTTTTTTAACGTTCTAGGTTTTGAAAATGAAAAAGAATGTAGGTCTTTAATAGACCTTAAAATTCAACAGTTCTTGGCACAGTATGTGGTCACCGAAGTGATTACAACTAGAAATTAATTTGAAAGAAACAAAACACTACAAACTGGGAACAAAAACCCAAAAGAATAAAAAGAAAAAAGAAAAAAACAATTTAATTAACCTGTAACTAGAGAGTGTAATGACCTTAAAAGTAAGGCAAAATCATTTGATTTTAATTAAATGGTTTGTTGAAGAAACAAAGCGTAAAAATAAATTCAAACGAAAACTTTTGTGGTAGCCCTTACAAGGTTACCCATGGAGGCATATCACTTTCATTTTATAAATGGTTTTGAGGTTTAATTAATAAAATAAAAAGTTTTCGAACAAAGAATTTAATAATCTGACAGTTTTTTAATTAAATTCTAAATAGGCCAGGAATTTAGGTCGCTTACTAATTAACAAAACCAAAATGATAATTTCTATTCGATCTAATTACTGGAGTGTGTCTGTCATGTTGCGGAACTTACGTACGTAGAGAAAATGATAGGTAGCCGTGACTACAGGGAAACCTCCCTCTTACCCTATTCACTATTCTACCCTTTACGAGAAAGAACATAAACCTGACGTAGGACAAGATCGATTTTAATCCCTTTACTCAGCAGATTCATGCATAACACGATTTTAGCGTTCATGTATAAATCTGCAGTGGAGTATCCTATAGCACATGAATGGCTCATGTACAAATAGTAGATCGATTCGGAATTGTTCGGTTCCATAAAGAAAGTTTGCACCATTGAAAGATATGCTCAGTTCAACTTGGACCAGAATAATATGGAACTGACTGGGTAAATTGAATCAAGTAGTAATTGGAAATAGAACAATACTTGTCTGGTTACCAGGTCATGTGGGAACTCAGCGCCACCAGCCGATCAACAATAGGCTCAGAGAACATATATGTTTAGAATACGAAGTGCTTTAAACCCATTTTGTAGACGTTACCGGTGAGGAAATAAATAAATAAAGCTTTTCATTTCATGTACAAAATTAAAATAACTTTTTTTCACGTAATTTTTTCCTATCGGGTACTTTATTTTTCCCAAATCCATATCACCTTTCGAGTTGAGGAAGTTTCTTACTGCTGCTCATGCTACTTCCTACAGCCATTTACGTTCTCTGTGTATGTAATACACATGAAAACAAAATTCAAAAACAAAAACAAATTCCGCAATCAAAAAATAAGAACAAGAGAATATCAAATATGTTTCTCAATGCCTCAAATAGAATTACAAAAACAAATAACGAAAATATTAAAAAACAAGCACAGAGAGAAATTGAGAGCAAGCATGTAACACATTTTATATTGAAATAATTACTCACAGTATATTTCGTTATCAAAATAATCTTTAAATGTGTATATGATGTACAATAGTTGTTGTTATTATTTTTCCAGATGAATGTAGCAATTGTGTTTTGTTGTGTTTTGATTTTGAAATCAAGAACTAAATATTTAGTGACTACAACTAAAAAAAAAGAACAAGAAATACGACAGTAACGAATGTAATTTTAATGGCGTGTTCCACCGCGTAGCCAATTCGAGTATCGGAAACTAACGCTACCAACGAACTATTTGAAGAACAAAATAAAAATCTTCTTGACAATTCACTGCATTGGTCGTGTGAGTGGGTACAAATAAACGAACTTACAGTACTATTTTGGATTAAATTAAGACAATCAGTGTCTGTTTCTTTTAGGTTTTTATTCTGTTTTCAATGTAGTCACGTTCTTATCTTATGTGACAATATCTGTTCTTATATAGTTTTTCTTAAAACTTAAATAAAATTATGAGTACTTTTTGGATTATTTGAATTTATTCAGCATAACATCAAATTGAATATTTTAATTACTGTAGTTTAATTTATGAAAACAAAAAGTACCTTTTTAGATAAAAAGTTATAAGGTTAGGTACCTTTACATAAAAAGTAATTTTATAAATAAATAAAGAGTATTTTTTTAAATAAATAAAAAGTATTTTTTAAATAAAAATGTACTTTTAAATAAAGCGTACTTTTTTAAATAAAAAGTACTTTTTTAAATAAAGCGTACTTTTTATAAATAAAAAGTACTTTTTTAAATAAATTTTAAAATTTAAATAAAAATTTAAAATTTAAATTAAATTTTAAATAAATTTTAAATAAAATTTAAGTAAAAAGAATAAATAAAGTAAAAAAAAGCAATAAAAAAGTACTTAAAAAGTACTTTTTACTTTCTTTGTACTTTTTAAATAAAAAGTACTTTTAAGTATAAAAAAGTACTTTCAAGTAAAAAGTACTTTCAAGAAAAAGTACTTTTTAAATAATAAATATACCTTACATCATCTGTATATACCCAGAACATTCGGTTTTTCAAAACAGGAATCTTTAGTTGAAATCCTAAAGCCAAATCTCCTACCGGAAAACTTTAAAAGAAATCATGTGGTGGACTCGAATGCATCACCGGCTTTCCGGCAAAGGTAATAATACTTTCAAAATGGTGGAAGTTGTCTACACTCTAGAAAGGCAAATAATGATAACAAAGAACGGCTTAGAATGGAAACCATGGGAAAGCCGTGAAAGTACTCTACCTGTTCATACATTGAAAAGGCAGATTGAGGCAAAAAACCGGGGCGAAATGAAAGCACTGGCAGAAGACTTTCTACTGATGATGAGCTCTCCAATATGAAATTTTTACCAAAATACAATTACTTGGTACTTTCTCTTTTAAGAAATAGTACTTTTTGCAAAAACAAAAACTCGAATTTCCATAAAATGCAAGCAAATTTAAATTTTCAAAAATAATCTGAAAAACCTTCAAACCTACACATTTGATAGCCCATAATGCTCCAAAACGCAAGTCAGATCGCTTACTCAGAACCACAAGAGAAATTTTAAAAGAAAAATCATAACGTGCCTGTGTGTGCAAATACTACCTACTTATCCCAAGTATGGATATATCATACATGCATATATCCATGTATGTATGTATGTATGTATCTAAACAAATCAAAATTAATTCAAAGAACAATGAAAAAAAAGAAGAAAACCTCAATTTAAATTTCTTATTGTTGTTGCTCTTATTGTTGTTGTATTTTTTACATCATATTCAGTGTAGCTTACTGTTCCCAAGTTCAAGGTTTCGCCTTTTTATACAAATTTAGGGATGACGAGGAGAGATGTCTGAACATGTAAGACTTTACGTCACCGCAATAAATTATACAAGAAAACAACACAGCACAGCAAGTGAAAATTAATGAACATGAAGACAAAATAACGAGAAAAAGAAAATTTTAATTGTAGTGAAATGATGTGCAAAAAGAAAATTCACTTCAAATAAATCGAAAATATAAGCGAAATTAAATTCATTCCTCTTCTATTGCTGTAACACATGTTGGAACGTTAATTGTCGGGGCAATAAATAAAAAAATTGCGAAACTTTATAATTGGCAAATATTGTTTCAAATTATTTACGCGATTTGTACAAAAAATAGAACAGGGCCGTAAAAATTTTTGAAATCGAGTGTATACGCTTTCATTAATTCTTGGCACATCCAAAGCTCTTAAAAAAGTTATATTTCTGAAAAGTGTTATAACAGATCTATCTCATGGTAGATTCATGCTTCTTTCTCCTGCGTTAGAATTCTGGACTTATGCACAGTAAGGAAAGGAACGTTTCTTCTGCTTCTTTGTATCTGCGCCTTCAGCAAAAATTATTTACCAAGAGCTATACACCTTAGAATGCATTGTACATTATTGACAGTAAAAACGATGCTGAACGTAGTCCTTTTAAGGTTTAGCAGACTGTCTGTACGCCACTTAATCTAGTCACTTAATCTAGTGATTGTATTCAATTCTGTCCAAGAGGGTTGCATTTACTCCAATACCGGATCTGATTGTCAGTACTAAACTTATAGGTTCTCAGTGAATTTTGCAATGTAAAAAATTCGCCCAAAAGTATTGTGGATATCACTCTCGAGCAGACTGAGAGTTTCGGAATCCACATGATGTTAATGTCGCGCAGATGTTGCTTAAATGTAGCCATAATCACTTACGTAGCCATGAGGCAGCTACTCCTAGACGTATTCAATTGGTTAAGCAACCGTTTAGCTAGGATTACAACCTAGTTTCTCACTTCACCCATATTGTATGTGTTAATTTTTGTCATCTACAGTCCAATGTCGACTTGGAATCACAATTTAAGACACTTTACACGGCAATATTATTTACTCACAGAGTTTTTGCCAAGAAACTGTAAGAAAAATGAAGTCGAAAAAAATAGCAACACTATGAAAGCTATTCAGCATCAAATATGAAAGCTATTCCTGCTGTGGATTGGAACTAAATAAACTTTTTGTTTAGTTTCTAGAATTTAATTGAATTATTATGAATTCAATTGAAAATTAAAGAGGCAGTAGATAAATTTCTAGTAAAACAATTTGACATACGTTGTACAGTAAGGAAATCATAAAATGTATCATATTTGGACTATGATTAATACGCCTTATTTTACTTTACAACTACACTTTTTAGTCTATCATAGGTGTGTATAAATTAATAGTAAAACTAATAAAAAAAAAACTACAATCAAATAAAAGTTTTATTACATGTCGTCCGTAGATAACAAAACAAACAAAAATCGTTAAATCTATAGAACCGATTAGATTGATTAGCTTTGATATGTGAGCCACATGGGGGGGGCCTTTAAAATGTCACAAAATGCATTTTATTTTTGATATAAACACCTTGTAACACTTCGGTTTTATTTCTGTAAAATTATAACAAATTTTTTCATGGAAATATTTAACGTTGTATTTTATAAAACCGTATGCCATTGTATTTCGCTTTTGCTAAGTCACCTTTACTACACGCGTAACAAAATATTCAATAAAACATGAATTAGGCAAATTTGTTGTCATTCTATATTTTTTCTTTTTTTTATTTCTAATTGAATAATTTATCTTGTTTATCAGATTTCTAAATTAATTCTAATGCGTAGTAGTTTTCAAAAAATACTAGCAAAATGTAGTAGTAGAATGCTGAATTCTTTTCAGCACATGTCATTTAAGTACCAAAGAATCTTTTGTTGGATTATCAAATAACAATTCAAGATGAGTATTTAACGTCATAATTTCGATAAGGAATGACATATCATTGCGATGGATGAGTTAGATGCCCCGATACTACTACTTAGAGAACAATTTTGTCTGTGTTGACATGGATCTTTACTTGGATTGGATCTTTAGCTCAGTGGACCTAATAGTGTTTAGGATGTTACCATGTATGCGGTAAGGATATTCAAATACTTAGTCTATATAGTCTGCAGAACATTCAGTCTATCAACGGTACGGCGGTCATCTCAAAATGGTATGGCAAAAAAATCGATGTATACCCTTGCCTAGATAGCAGCAGGGGCAGGTACAAAAGATTATCTACTCGTAAATGTTGTAGATACCAGATTGCCTGTTGATGACAGACATAGGCCACATATTTGACGGTCACTTGCCTCGTCTACCATGGATATGAAAGCAGATGCATTTAGAAAGCCAACGAAATATGAAAAAAATAATTCATGGAGAAAATTAAAACACTCTATATGGGTGGTGTGAGAAGCTGGATACATACATAATAATTGGCCATTACAACCCTTCATACATAATTGGCCATTACAACCCTTCAGTCAGGATTACGGTCTAGCTTCTCACACCACTTATGTTGTGTGTGTTAATTTTATACATGAGTGGTGGGACCTACAGTTTAAAGTCGACTCCGAACGACAATTTTTTTTTTTTGAGAAACTTTTCATGGCAATTTTATTTACTCTCAGAGTTTTTGCCAGAAATCTGCTGAAGAAATCTGCCGCCGAAGAAATTTTTTTCATATTTCGTTTTCGATGCCTGACCGGGAATTTGAACCCTGGCCTTTCGTCTAATAAGCCAACACACTACCTACTAGACTACGGCGACTCGTGAGAAGCTGGATTCTATGCCTATGGTCAACATTATTATCTTCCTGATCTAAATACCTCAACAATAACAATTTACTCACAATCATAGAGTATTACACTGTTGTATGTAATCATCAATAAGACAAGTTAATAAAATGGAAAATAAGTTCATCCACAGAAATAAAGGCGAATAAACTTCAAAATTTCCTGTCTACCAGTTCGATGGCATATAAATTTTGATGGCAAATATTTGATTTTGTCTTTAACATCAAACGTCATCATCAGTGTCAACATTATTGTCATTAAAGTCACAGTATGCATGACAGTTTTTCTATAAAAAAAAAAAAAGAAAATGTATTGGCTTTCTTAGCCGGCATGGCGATTAGCTTCATTTAATAAATGTGATGTCCGTTACAGTGTTCCAAAAATAGTTGCATTAGGTTAACCGTTGTAAGTAAAATTATTGTCAACTTTTCTTTTTTTTTTTTTTGTTTTTTGTTGTTTTTTATTGATTTTGTCACACTTTTATGGTCAAGTTCAATGGAAGAAGTGTGACGTTCATAGACATGTTAATTTGACAAACTTGATGTATACCCACCGCAACGGTGGCTATATATATTTAGTTTTTTATTAACCGGCAATCAAAAGTGATTAAATAAATAAATAAAAACAACAACAACAAGAACAACATCAAAATGACATCCAAAATAAATGACAACCACAACAACAGTAACAACAAAATATTTTAATCAAAATCAATTAACGTTTAAAATTGTGCTGACATTCAAATAAAACGCCAAAAGACTTTGAACGTTAAAAGACTGAAATGCAGAAAAAAAAAATTTTCTTATAAATGTCGCTGATAATAAATACGCAATATTTTTGCATAAAGAGGTGGAGTGATCTCATAAAGAGTTTTATAGAGATTTCAAATGATACCCTCCTATACAATCAAATGCTAGGGAAAGATTACAGGTTCGTGTGGTTTGGTTTATTAACAAAAAAAAAAGAAGGAAAAAAAGGAAAAAAATACCACAGGACTTTTAGATTTATGAGCTTTATTTTTTCCGTATAGGAAGGGTGCTTGGTTCTGTACAGGGTACTGAGTTCAATTCAAAATGAAAATAAATTATATTTTTTCATGACTTTTAATAATTTTCAAACACAATACATTTTCAATTTTTTTCTTTCGAATAAGAATTTAAAATGCAAATCAAGCAAAACGATGTTGTTTGCCCATTTATTTTAAGAAAACAAACGACTTAGCAATAATAACAACTAAAATTTAATTTTTTTTTCTTAAAAAAGAATACGAAAAAAAAATTGTAAATATTGTATACAAAATTAGCATATATTGGACATACTAATGTCCGTCCAAGGCAAAAAAAAAATAAAAAAAAAATCTTAAAATTATACAAAAAAAAAAAAAAAAAGTTTTTTTTAACAATTTCCGTCATTTAATGAACATAAAAATCGTGTAGAGAAATATTTAAAAATTATTTTTTTAAATTTTTTTGTTCATTTATTTAAATACAATCGATTTGCTTGCAAATAAAACTTTTAAATCAATACGTTTTGGCAATCGTAAAACCAATAGTTTTAATAATATTAACAATCTATTGAGGAACTGGTGGTGTGCGATTGTTTTTAGTGAACAAAAAAAAAAACAAATTGAAAATTTATTGAAAAAACAAAATTAAAAAATCTATATTGCGAGCTACCGGTTAATAAACTTTAGTCAGTTTGTTTTGAAATGTATTTTTCGTAATTTTTTTTTTTTTTTATTATTATTTATTTATTTATTTATTGTATATTTTGATTTTAATGACACAACAATGCCATTTAAACAATATTTTTTTTGTTTTTAATGTTTTATTGCAGAAATTTATTGTTCTTTTTAGTATTCGTTTTGTTTTATAGGCGTTCGTTCTGCTCATATACACAATTGTTGTTGTTTTAATAAATGAAATTGTAAAAATTAAATTTTATTTTTATTATGTTTATGTATACTAGATATCGTATATATAGTATATATTTTATTTATTGTTTTTTTTTTTTTGTTCATTTAAAAAAAACTACTGGTTGTTTATTTGCATTTATAAAGTCAATTACTGGCATTTAATTAACACCTCATAAACGATATTAAAAAAATATCATGACTGTCCAAAAAAAAAAAAATATATATTTTAAAATGGAATTAAACTTGTTAAGAATATTCATTTTAAACGAATAGTTAAACACCCTTTAAGTTAATAAGGCTTATAAACGAACACCACATGCCGAATCCTGTATGAGTACCCTTTAAGCAAGAGAATTTGAATTCAACTCATGCATACGTCAAGGTTGAGTATTATCTCCTCTGTTTCTTAAATGCGTTCTTAACATTGTAATAAGAACGGCAATTACTAACACATCTGGCATTGCTTGAAGGCTTCAAACGTAGTTTAAGGACCTTTACAATGTCGTTAACATATGCTTACTCTACAATAATTTCTCAGATATGGGCGTCAAGATACCACGTATCCAGGAAGCTACAAAACAATGCGTATAAACACCAACAATGGGCAAATGTTGTCAATATGAGCCTAAATATGCTTGATTAGCTTCACCAATTTTATTGTTTTGGAAGCAAGATAAATAAATGTAAGAAAACCTAGGCAAATATTCTTAATCGATTAAACTAGGCTACCATAGGGTAGCGGATTAACCATTTTAGTTTTAAAAAAGCTGATCTAAGCTGAACTACTACACTTGTGGTGATGTAAACGTTTTAAGGGGTGACTATGATCGTCATTGTGAATGGAACTGATGAAAGCAAGCCTGTCCATCATCGTTATATACGCACTACCGAAAATATAGATTCTGCTAGAGAAAGTGTGGCGGCTAATGTACAGTTCGTCCTGGCGTATTTTGCATATATAAAATCGTATAAAGTTGTAGATCACTGCCGGATTTCCGCAGAATATGTGAAGAGGAAAAAGAGTTAGTGGTGAATACTCATATAAGAAAATTTAAATATTCTAGGGAGTGGAGTCTACAAAGAGTTAAAGGCTCCTTCGTTTTTGTCCTACTATCACTATTCTACATAATAATAGTATTCACAAAAAGTACTTCGTGAATTTCAAAATGCATGGGTAAATTGGAAGAAAGGAGGAAGATTGCTCCCAAGCAGGGACAGTATACAATGATGGTTATGCCACATCAATTAACATAAAACTGTTGTGTACATAAAGTTCATTGCTGTTAAAGTTCAGAGCTTTATGTTAAAGCACAATTAGCACAGACACAAACCATTGTGTTACATACACAAAATTTCAATTTAAAATGTTCTGTTACGACTAATTTGTAGAGCAGCGTTGGCAATTAACAGTAATATGTAGACGAATGAAATCAGTGAACAATATTTATTGAACAGTATGTAGCCCTAGTACATTCGGAAATAAATTAGGCACTACTTATTAGACATCTTGCTGTGGAATGCACAATTAGTTCCTGAACTCTCATCCTCTAGAGATTACTGACAGCAAGAGAAAAATAATTTTTGAAAGTTTTTCGTTTTTCTATTGAAATTTATATGCCACTTAATTAATCAGAGTGTATTTGCAGCAACATCAACAGCAGCAGCTGTAATTATTCTCAAATTAGTGATAATTTGTTGCAAACATAAAAAGAGCCATGAAAGCAAAGAAATAATTTCCAAAAAAAGCACACACATTATAACTTTTCCACTTATTTACAGCTAATAAATCCTTATGGCAACACATAAAAATGCCAATAAAGTAGAGATTTATACTCATACACCACCATACATGACCAACGGTAACGGCTTTTATCAGTAGAACCATGAACCATGGCATGCTGCAGTTTTTTAAGTAATGGGAAGAGAAGAAGAACATTATGAGAAGCTCATACTCATAATATTGGCTTTATGGCAACAATAAAAGAAACCAATGGGAATGGTACTCTTTACTTTAAGTAATACTAGTTTAAAAAATTATTTTCATAATATTTCATCATATTTTCTTACTAAAACCACTTTTACACGTTTAAAGTTTACTTTGCAACAACTTAAGTTTGTAGGAGAGAAAAGAAAAACGATCGAATCTTTGTGCCTTTGTTCATCGTTGTATACGTTCATTTACCTCTGGTTGTATACTTGCTTAACTTACTAAATTGGTCATTACAACCCTTTAGTCAATGTTACGACCTAGCTTATCACACCACCCATATTGTGTGTGTTAATTTTATCCAATAGTTGAGTGACTTACAGCATAAAGTCGAAACTTTTCGTGACAATTTTATTCACTCCCAGAGGTTTTGTATGAAGACTGTATGATGAAATCGCCGATGAAATATTTTTCATACTTCGTTTTATTTGAGATGGCTGAGTCAGGAATTGAACCACGGACTAAGACCACTAGACTAGACTACAGCCACTTCAAATAAATGCCAGACACATTCATCGCCCCAAAAAAAAAGTTTATTAACTGATTTCTGGTTTGGTTTTAATGGTTGTATACGCAGCTACAAAATGGCAAGAGTTTGTCAAAGTAAACTTTAAACGTGTAGGAAGGAAAGAAAGTTTAAAAGAATATTTATGAAACTTTGCTAAAGTCAACTTTGAACGTGTAAAACGAGTCGTAATATTAATTAAATCTTTTTTAAAACACTAGACTTTTTAAATTATTCGTCTATAGATTCTTAAATAATTATTTTTAGTTTATTTTTCATTGAATAGCCATGAAATTATAGAATACATTACCTTAACTATCGGCCTTCCTTCCGATTTAAGCTGCAATGGAAAGAAGAAAAACAAAATTAATACAAAAAAAATAATTTCTATAGAAATTGTTATAACAATTGACTTTAAAGCTGTGTAAACAAGCACTGAACCTACCAGTATGTATTAGTAAGTGTATGGGTGTGGTAGTAACTATTCATTTAAAAATTAATTTGTAAAAAAAATCAAATCGTTTCAATAGAAAAAGTAAATATTTACACAAAAATTGAACAATAGCAGTCACACACCAATAACGCAAGTGGGACTATGATTAGCAAAAACAAAAAACAAGGATAAAGAGAGGCAAAAAAACCTTCTTTTTCTTCTCCATCAAAATATTATTTTGCTTTTAATTGAACTCCCATCGCTTTAATTTTTCTCTTTTAACAACGTAAATTGTAAAAATACATACGAGAAAGAAAGAGAGAGAAAGTTTTCTTATCTCTATGTTTACATTAAAAATGTTTAGAACTATGTATGTATGTATGGGTATATATGTATGGTTATGTATGTATGGCTATATATAAATGTTGTTTAACTCTGTGCTAAAATCCGTTATTTTTTATCATTTTGTGTTAAAGAGCATATTTGTTAAAGGCAGAGAATTGTTTTTATTTCTATGAGTTTATTTAAGTGTACAAGTGTGTGTGAGTTATTATGCATATGCGTCAATTTTTCTTTAGTTTATTTGATGTCCAGACACCAAATAACCTTCAAATTTGTTTACGTTTCAATGTGTGGGGGGATTTATTGTTTATTTGTAGCAAATCTTTGCCTGGATAGTGGTGACACTAACACTATTTGATGGGCATGCAATTTTTTACATTTTTTTTTTTGGAATTTAATCGTGTTGAGTGAAACTATAATGGAAATTCTCCATATTTTAAACTAAAAAGGATATTATTTTCCCTGTATTTCACTTTATTCAAAACAAATGACCAAGAACAATTTCTAAACAATTTTTCTGATCTTCTCAAGTGTTTTATCCTCAATGGCAATAAAAAAATTTTTCAACCAAAATTTAAATTTAATTTCCTTTTTAAAAGAATTAATTTGGCTGCCCTAAAACATTATTTTTTTTTTTGGTTTTTTCTTAAAAAAAAATAAACTGCACTTATACGTATGTACTATTGGAATTGGAATATGTTTTAGCACTTATTTTTTTATCTCCATTGCATAGTTGCATTAGGTTCTGCATGTATTTTTGTCGCTTTAACATGCTCACGTAATGTCTTGTAAATTTTCTTGTGTTGAAAGCGTACAAATCATTCGCTTTTAATTGCAAATGAAGGACTTCAATGAAGTGATAATTGTATTACAAGGATACTACTACGGAGCGTATTACACATACAAAAGCAAACAAAATCAAAGCAGAAGACAGCTTTCATTTCATGCTTTTTCGAATTGGAATCAGCAAGAAATTAATGTTCATTTAGAAAATTTTCCATGAACGAGCCTAAATATGCAACAATAAGAATAAATATTGATGGTATGACTTTGTAATCACTCTATTCTACAGGAACACGGTTTTATTATTGGCTTTGCAACCCTTCAGTCAGGATTACAAACCTACCTTCTCACACTACCCATGTTTAACCTACAGTTTAACGGCGACTCTGAACAATAGATTTGAGATTTGAGAAGCTTGGCAATTTTTTTGGTTGGCTATGCCAGAAGACCGTTGAGTGGAAGTCGTAAGAAGAATTTTTTTTGTTCCTTTTATTGAGTTGTCATATCTGAGTTTCGAATTCACAAGCTCACGTCCAGTAATTAAAGCGACTTCGTCTGTATATGCATCGATTCGACTCCCGCGTGATAAATTAAAGAAATTGTTTTCATTTATAAATGAACGATTTTGCCAAACATTTTTTGTTTACGTTTTGCTAAATTGAGTGGAAAATAAAGAAAAAAAAACTGTTTCCCAATAAAATTATTATATTCGATTATAATTTATTCATGGCTTCTTAAAATAGCCACATGCTTCAGCAAACAAATTGCCACAAAATTGCTACGCAAACACATGCCCCAACCAACATCACGTATAGAAATTGTTTTATTAAAAATTTTCCACTTGACTTGGTCCATAGACCCCACAAAAACAAAAAACAAAAAAAAAACTCAATTTATTTATGCAATAAATTATAAATTTTATTGAAAATATTTAAATTTGCTTAAAATTTTAACAAATTTTTTTTTTTGTTTAATATTTGAAAGGATAAAAGCTTATCCCTTAATAATATTTCCTGTTGTGCTTTGGTTGAAAGGAAAAACTTTTTTCCAATGCAAAAAACATTTTAATGAAAACCAAGCACAGTATTTCAATGTAAACAGGAAACGGATGTGTATGGGAGTGTGTGTGTGTGTATTGGAAAAAATAGAGAAAAGGCCACACGAAACAAAGTTGACAGAAATATTGAAAAAAAACAAAAACGTGGAAAACAAAGGGAAAACGAATATGATAAATTTGTTTTTCCAAAAACTTTAACTCAGTAACAAAGTTGACAATAACACGTATTTGTTATTCGTTATTTGCATGCCAAATATTTTCAAGAGAAGTTATTGTCAACAGCAGCTGGATTACAGCATCATAGTTAGTGGATGAATGAATGCTTCAATGTAATTCACAAATAAATGGTTTTCGTATAGGGATTACGTTGTTATTTGATGAGATAAAATTTTCTTTATTTGAAATCAAGTTTAATACTGAGACCGGAGACACGCTGCTAACAAAGCGGTCATTACAATCCAGTCAAAAATCATTTGTTTGCCTTTGTGGAAGGAAATGCCAATCTGACGTTTGAATTTATTCGTATTATCTCTTGTGCCGTGTTAACAAGTATGTCAGCTTTGTTGTTACTTTCAATGTCTCTATGTCCAGAGTATAGGAATAATTTTCCAAAGCCACTCTTGGACAATTTTAGACGTTGTAGTCTCTTACTTACTTACTTAGTTTGTCATTACAAACCTTTAAAATTGCCATGAAAAGTTTCTCAAAAATCTGTTGTTCGGAGTCGACGTTAAACTGTAAGTTCCGCAACTCAAGAATAAAATTAACACACACGCACACATCATGAGTGGCGTTCGGAGCTATGCGGTAATCCTGATTAAAGGGCTACAATGGCCAATTAAATAAGTAAGTAAAAAACGTCATAAAATTCTTTATCTATTGCCGTAATCTCATCCTTAACTGTAACACAATATGTTGCCAATTGAGTGGCAAATAATTCGAAATCTCTTAAAGACCAAATTCAACTCATTAATCTAAGTGAATAGATTTGGCTTCAGCAGTTTCAAATTACTATAGCCTATCAACAAAGCTTATTAATACACAAAATTCTGTCTTATTTTAATATTCAATTAATTTGTATTTTTTTTCTTATTTTTTTTTTCTTTCCTTTCCGTAGTTTTGTTTACATTCAATTTCAGTTAAAACGCCCCCCTCCTTTTATGACCTTCAAACACAATTCTTTAATTTCTCTCTCTCTCTCTCTCTCTCTCTTTTTTTTTTTTTTTTTTTTGTTAATCATCACGGTTATGTTTTTTATTGTTTCACGTTGTGTCACCACAACATTCTGACATTTTGATAAGGGTTTTTAGACCAAAAGGATAAACGAGCGACAAGTAAACAATAAAAATTAGATTTTTTTGTAACCACATTATATAACGGATTTAAAGATACAAAAAAAAAGACGTTTTTATTGCGTTCTTTTGATTTCTATTCTTCGTTTTATCGTTGTTATTAAACGAAGTGACAGATAAATTTATGGAAGCGCTTATGTCTGGAAGAGTAAGCAAAATATAAAGCAATGGCTGAGAAAAGTGGGGGTGGGAAATGATGTGTTAATGCAGTAAATGGCTAGAAATGGTGATTAGAATGGAATTTGGATGTCATAACTTCATAAGCTAATAAAAATGCATTTAAAGCAGCGATTATATGCAGCCATAGGTATGCATGTATGCCTTGATCTTAAAGTCGCTTTCGATCTTAGTTTTATAACTAAAATACCGGATTGTTTCTATAATGATAAAGGCTTAGTTTTTCCAAAAAAAACGCTATTCAACTATTCACTGATGGGGATCCAGATCACACAAACACAGTCGGTTAAGTTAAATCTAAAAAGCCTTCAGGTTCAACCAACCAATTTCCTTATAGAAAAATAAAAATCCACTCAGAAATACCATAGCAATTGTAAGGGAATATTGACGCCAAAATGCACACAATCAGGGGCTGGAAATACCTCTACAGAAGAAGAAGGAGTAATCCTTCTCTGTCATTGTCTGGCACTTGAATATTATAGACATTTGGTTCTTGGCTATTCTGAAATTATTAAGATCACGTGTCTAGCTTAGTCTGTAGTCTGTTGGCTTATTAGACAAGAGCCCATTTTTAGATCCCTTGAACAGATATCTCAAACAAAACGAAATAAGAAAAAAGTTCTATTACGACGACTACCTCTCAACAGTTTTTTGGCAAAAGAAAAAAAATTCCAGGATAAATTTCTCAAAAAATCTGTTGTTCAGAGTCGACATTATACTGTAGGTCATGCCACTCATGGATAAAATTAACACACACAATATGGGTCGTGTGAAGAGATAAGTTGTGTTAAAAACTAAGGGGTTTGAACCACGAGTTTAAACCAAGACCTCACGTCTAATAAGCTAACACAATACCTACTAAAAAACGACGAGTTCGAATAAATCCTTCGCTTTTTTACAACAGTTTAATACCAGAAAATAAATAAAATCCTTTTTTTAACCTTTTTCTTAAACAAAAACTCTAAGACCATTTTGGCATCGCAAGTTTTCAAGGTTTTAGTTTCAAGTTTTTCCACTTTTCTTCCATTGTCAGGAATTCTGTTAAGATTTATAGCGCATTATCCATTGAAATTTATTCTTCTTATTTACTGATTACGGGATTATTAAAGAAAAAACATAAAAAAAAAGAACAAAATTTAAAAGAATTAAAAGAGAAAATGAATTACGTTGAAATTTCTTTCATAATCATCATTTTATGGCATTTAAAGTGGAGATTTTATTTCTTCTTGCAACACATTTTCCATGAAAGTGTGGCTGGAGTAAAGTTTTCAGAAATTTTATGGCGTTTTCTATTCTTTTTTGTCTCTTTTTTTTTTTGTCTTTTTCATAAAAGTTTTTCCAGACATTATTTTACTTGAAAAATCAAAGCATTTCGCTGATTTTTTTTTTTGGAATTTTGCTAGAAATTCCTGTGGTCTTTGAAGAAAAATTAGAAAAAATGGTTTTAAAATTAATTTTCACCACAAAACTTTTTATTGTTTTTTCTTTTGTTTAAAAAAGTTATGAACATGATTTTTTAGTTTAAGGGATTTTTGAAGATGTAAAACGAAACTGGTAGCGGAATTCAGCATGTAAAGGAATGAAATCATTCCTAATTTTTTAATTAAAATTTAACGGTGGATATTGAAGTCGCCGTAATGGTAGTGTGTTTTCTTATTTGTCGATACCCAGTGGCAAAGACTAGTCAAATAAAACGAAAAAATATTTCTTCAGCGTCTGCCTCTCAGCAGATTTCTGGCAAAACTCTGAGAGTAAATAAAATTTCCATGAGAAAATACTTCAAAATCTACAGTTCGGAGTGAATTTAATATTGTAGGCCCCGCCACTTATGTATAAAATTAACAAACACAACATGAATGGCGTGAGAAGCTAGGTTGTAATCCAAACCAAGTGGTCGTAATAACCAATTAAGTAAGTGTACAGAGAAAGAGTAATTGGATATGATCGCATTGCACAGTTCTTTGTAGAAGAAGTCTCTGTTAGGCTTAAGGTCTTTAGCACCTTTGTATGACCTTCTCTGGTCTTTTTATTTGCCTTTTCTTGTAGAAAAAAAAGAGTTCTACGGGTAATAAATATGGTTTTTAATATACAATAAAAACGTTTTCACGGATGACCTCTTGAAAGTTAATTGCCCCCCAAAATATCCTTTAAAGGCACGCTATTACGAAGTGACCTTACATAAGTCATTTGGTTTATGAGTAAAAGTACTTTCACCTGTAATAACGTCATCGCTTAAAAACCTAATCCCTTTAATTATTTCATTTCAATAAAATGAACTTTTATTATTTGTTTGCATTATTATTTGTTATTACAATCAATTGAGAAACATTGGGAATATAAAGGGCTTTTACTCTCGCGTGCATTCTAATTTAATTGAAAAACAAATGAGTGTCCTTTTTGTCTTCTCCTTCTACCACATTCCAGTTAAGCAGTACACGATAATTGGCAATTTAAGTGTAAATTGAACTGGCAAAGGAAGCAACACAAAACAACATAAAGCAATACAAAAAAAAAAAAAAAAAAAAGAAATCGCATAAAAAGTAGAACAGCACTCAACACTTTGTAAGGGAACACTCATTGTAGACACGTGGATTATTACAATATTATTTATCAATATGCAGGCCGCCCGCCCCTCTCACCCCTTTTCTACTATGGACACTCAACAACTTTATTACAATATCAACACGCATCACCATCACCAGCAGCAATATCATCATTTCTCGTGTCAAAACAAAATGTAATAAAAAATTAAGAGTGGAGTTGGAGAAACAAGAGGAGAAGGAGGAGAGCAATTTGCATTTGCTTTTATTTTTATTAAATTCATAATGTAAGTATCATTCTCCTCCTACTGTCACCTACATCATCCTTTACTGTGTTAGAGTTTTATTGTATTCTTTTTATTACCCTGACTCTTCCTACTTCTCGCCTGTGTGTTGAATATTTATGACCCACTTATGGCAGCCATTAATCATTCATTATTTGTTTGTTGACTGGTGTTTCCGTTACGTTTCGTTTTTGTTTTTGCCTTACTTAACTTGTTTGCATTTTCTACTCTTCAATGGCAGGAAGTGCATCAAATTTGTTATTTTTTTTTTTTAATTTTTTTAATTAATTTTTATTATAAAATAAATGAAATTTTAATAATTTCTTCTTGCAGCGTTTTCAAATCTTCGCTATTTAAACTAAATGCAAAAAAAAAATATTTGATAGACTTTATAAACGTTGTTGTCTCCCCTACGGAGATGAGAAATCGTTATTAAAATGCGGAATAATTTCCCAAAACGCAATTAGTTCTGGTCATGCAAAGTTTTTGAACATTCACAAAAGGAAATTTCCATGAACTTCAAAAAACAAGCATCGAAATACCAAAAGAAAATTGCTTTGACAACAATTTCATAATTTGTAATGACGGGGCCGATCAAATTCAAATAAATTTCGGCAATGAAAGAGAGTGCCATAAGAGCATGGAAGGGCACAGAAGCTATGGATCATTCCAAAATCTTGCAAATATCTGAACATGCTTTCAATCATGGTATGGTACCCGAAAAACGTCATTCAAGTTTTGAAGTCGTTGTAAGGTATCCTCAGCCTATAGGCGTGGGATCCAGGGGCCATATAATTGGTATGACATTCCTCAGATGTTTTCTAACAAATTATTTTTAATTTTAGTACCAAAGAAAATGTATCTAAACAACCTAGCAAGTTTAACATTTATTCGTGCGTAATTAGCCATTACAACCATTCAGTCAGGATTACGGCCTAGCTTCTCACACCACTTATGTTGTGTGTGTTAATTTATACATGAGTGGCGGGACCTACAGTTTAAAGTCGACCCCGAACGACAGATTTTTGAGAAACATTTCCTGGCAATTTTATTTACTCTCAGAGTTTTTGCCAGAAATCTACTGATAGGAAGTCGCGAGGAAATATTTTTTTCGTATTTCGTTTTTGATGTCTGACCGGGGATTCGAACCTTGGCCTTTCGTTTAATAAGCCAACCACTACCTACTAGACTACGGCGACTTTGACAACATTTATTCACTTCCTAATAAATTTAAAGTGAAGTGTACATGGATCCCATATTCCGCAAAAAGTCGGTTGTGGAATCTCCTAAGAACAACCATAGCCCTAGATCGTCCATTGCTCTACCTGACAGCTGTAACACTATTCAGACTGAAACAATGACTATTAAAATTTTATTCTTTCTTAATCTTTCTTAATAAAATACGATCGTCTTTTCATTTCAAAACTTAATTCAATCGTCAGCATATATAGTTTTACCTTTTCGTAAGAGTTTTCCGCAACAAAATAATGCTTAAAAAGGCTCACTAAATTCACTTTTTTTCTTTTTTATCATCAATTCACACGCTAGCCAGCTGTCAATGACAGTTAGACACAAACTAAATAAGGCATAAGAAGTCTACCAACAGACGCCAGGTGACAAGAGCAGTTTTGCCCTTTCAGCTAAGAGACAAAAAAAAATTAAAAAAAAAGAACTTTTCTCCGTCAAACAAGGGAGTAGTGTGCATGGATTCAATAAATGTATTACGTTTTGGCAAAAAAAAAAAAATAAAAAGAATGGCACGAAAACATTTCTATTTAAAAGCACATTCATTGTGCTCATATAAATAATTTTTATGAAAATTGGAAAACAAGGGTTCTTTCTCCTTTTTTTTTAATATGTAATCGTGTATCCATGTCAAAAATATTTTGTAACTTTCGTTATGCTTTTATAATCAACTTCAACCAGAAACTGCATTAAGAACCCCGTACATGATTAGTTTTGTACAAAGTTTCTAAACTTTTTTTTTTTTTGGTCAACATTCACATATTAAAAGTTAGTTTTTGTGGCCATTATCATGACGATAATGTTCGCAACGGATTGCAGGACTTTTGATATTCATTCTGGCAATGTGCATAAAAACGAAAAACTTTTCGTTTTTATATGCTTTTCTAACGAGCATATGAGTTGTCATCAAGTACAGCGAACCGGAAAGAAAAGTTTGTTTTGAACTCTGTTTTTAACAAAAAAAAAAACAAAAAAACCAAAACAGAATAAAAGTGACATGTATTTAGAATGCAAGGATACCAGTATTAACGCATGGCATAAAGGAAATAAGCAAAAAAAATAGGAAAGAAAAAAACTTTTCAATTTCCTAAGTTTTAAAGAGAACCCTCAGCTTAGCTTTAATGATTTAAATTTAATGGAATTTAATTCATAAGTATTCCTAGAGCAAATAATAGAAAAAAAAAAGAAATATTTTAACGTACAAATGCATGCTTTGACTTCCATGGCATATTCAGTGTCAATTTCAAATTTATGGAACATCATTTACCACACATACGACGTTTGTATACGAACATTATTATTTTGTTTTAAAAATTCATTTTGTGGCATTGTGGTGGTGGTGATGAGTGGTGGTTTAATTTTCTTATTGCCGCTGCATATAGAATTTCAAACAAGACAAGTTATTCGTTGTTCGTAATATTAATACTGGCAACATATTTTCTATGTATAAGGGACGTTTCGTAATGCCAGACAATATGTGAACACTGTTGCCCCAGAGAACTCTGAATGTTTAATTTTTAATTTTGAAAAGTTTACATTAAAAACTGCTTAAAAGCTTTACCCCTAACTATAAAATACACAGTCCAAGGCAATAGATCAAATAGAGATTGCATTGCCAATTGCTGTACTGTTAGTTTTACTACTGACTTATTACCATTGCTTTGGGAACGGTGTAATCAATCTGTCTAAGTTTTTCGCTCAAATAAGACAACAGCTTGTACAGTGTTTAAATAACTTAACTATAGACAAAAATAAATAGAAGTCACCGTAGTCTAGTAAGTAGTGTGTTGACAAAAGGCCAGGGTTCAAATCTCCGGTCAGACATCAAAAACGAAATATGAAAAAATATTTCTTCGGTGGCTTCCTCTCACCAGATTTCTGGCAAAAACTCTGAGAGTAAATAAAATTGCCATGAAAAGTTTCTCAAATTTCTGTCGTTCAGAAATTTTCCACTTTTTCGTTTCCACTCATGTATAAAATTAACACACACAACATAAGTGGTGTAAGAAGCTAGGCTGTAATCCTGATTGAAGTGTTGTAAAGGCTACTTATGTATGTATCAACAAAAACATATTAAATTCGATAGCAACAAAAAACAAAACAAGTTCGATATATGATTGAAAGGCTTCAGCCCTCTAAATAATTTAATAACGAGATGCTTGACAAAAATTCTTGGACTGCAGTCCAAAAATTATGTGTTGAATGTATATCACGATAGTTAGATCAAGCGATCAAGAGTTAAAAGTCTAAAAAAGAAATTAGAAAACCGGATCAGAGAATCATAACCGATCTTCTGACCCTTCTTCTGATCACATTGCTAACTTAAAGAACACTTTCATTCAAAATAGTGACTTCTTCATGCCCAATATGTGGATCAAATACTACATACGAAATTATCTGTACTGATACAAAACATACATATGTCCATACATGAGTGACTGGTCCTACAGTTTAAAGTTGACTTCGAATTACAGATTTTTAAGAAATTTTTTCATGGCAATTTTATTTACTCTCAGATTTTTTGCCAAAAATCTTCTGAGAGGAAGTCGCCGAAGGAATATTTTTCATATGTTTTCATAGTGGTTGGAGAGGACTGACCTGGAATAAGCCAAAACACTACGTACTAGTCTACGGTAACTTCGGCTACCAAATACTAATCTAAAATTCGTCAGGATAACAGAATAGCTGTGATAATCGTATTACTCCGTACTGTGGCTGTCTTGGACTAAAATATGTATTACAAGAAAATCTTCGGATTTCTTACAAATTCTAATGGACACAGTGTGTCCTCGAGTATATTAAACATTTTTTCTTTACGACCACTAACGTAAAAAAAATGTTCTTATAAACTATATATACACACAAATGCGTATATATATGTGAGTATGTAAACGCATTACGAGCATAGAAAACACAGATTAAGAGAAAACAAGACAGAAGAAACAGAGCAAAACATTCCTTTCCATTTATTTGAAATCTGAACCCAATAGTAGAACAGAAATTTATGAATAAAAAAAAAAAATTTTTTCTAATAAAACCAACAGAATACCAAACATATTTGCTTTAACTGGGTGTTAAAAAACAAAAGCAACGAAACTTTAAAGTTAAAATATTTTCTAAAAAAAATTAAAAAGCAAACAAAGAAAATGTTTGTTTAAATTTATAATTTTTGCTTAAATTTTAGTTGGGTGTGATGACAACCTAAAAATTCAAGAGCCATCTTGAGACAATTATGAACTGTGCTCCTGCACGCAAAGAATATGTGCATATGGTGGATTGAGATCCAGGCAATACAATTCATGATTAACAACAAATAAAATAAATTTCTATATACCGTTACATTCATTTAAATACTCGCATTAGCATCTCTACTCAAGAATTTATCAATTCACCGGCCGTTAAATCCCTTTCAATTTAGATTGACTAGACTGCAGATGCCTGAGGGGCGGGTTTTGGGATAAGAAAGAAAGTTTTTAAATTAAAATGTCAATCGGCATCTTGTGGTATGTTACATTTTCTTTTCTTTTCTTTAATTTTTTTTTTTTTGTTATTAGGATTAGAGAAGAAAAGAAAATTTTTTCACAGACATCATCATCATTTCGTTTTTTTTTCTTTGTCATTCTTTAGTTGTCAAAATGTTATTGATTTGCCCGAATGAAAATGACAGATTGGATTATTCAAAAAAAAAAAGTAGCGTACCTTTTTAAAAGATTATTAATAACGACAAAATATTGATTCAAAACATAATGAAAAAAAAAAACTAAAGGCCTGCCCCCACCAAGCCATCTTGTGTTATGTTAATGTGGCACCATGAAAATAGGAAAAAAAAATTGAGCAGCAACTACCGAAGAATATCGTACTTCTTGAGAAGAGATCTCGTTGTGGAGATCTCGCAGATACGTCAAGAATAGTCATCGAAATGAAGCCTCCGGATAGTTCCATTGTTAAGGCAAATGGAAAACTAGGCTAAGTCTCTAATCTCCTGTTGGCAGCCAAAAGAATAAGTTGTTAGGATTGATATAAACTAACTTACTTAATTGATCATTACAATCCTTTAGCCAGGAATACCACCTAGCTTCGTTCACCACCCATATTATGTGTGCTTATTTTATGCATGAGTGGCGGACCTACTGTTTAAACTCGACTCGAAATGCCATATTTTTGAGAAACTTTTCGTGACAATTTTATTTTGTCTCTAATTTTCCAGAAAACTGCTGAGATGAAGAAGTCGTTCAAGGCGCCTGAGCATGAGATTCAACCACGGCTCTCGTCTCTTAAGCTAACATACTACCTAGTGGATCACGGCGACTTAGACGCCAAAAGTTGTTGACGAAAAAAATATCCAAGAGGCTGATTACTCTATAGCTGAACATGCCACATGAAATTTGGTGTCGTGAAGATCTTTTTTGAGTCTAAATAGCCCCATCATACTCTTGTGTGGTACCATATATACCACAATATACTCTTGTGTTTACCTGCCTACTATGTAATCTTTATTAAGACGGTTATAAAGACCCTGAGTGTTCACTTTTAAACAATTTCGGTTTATATTATGAATAGAGCTTCTTATAATAGAGCTTCTACCTATTTGTTTACCCTAATCTATTCACTGTCGTGCTGATTTTGAAAATGAAAATATTCTTCTTCTTCTTCTTCTACTTTAGCTATTGCTCAACGATGCATGTAACTATTGTGTGATAAAAATTAAAAGTTTATCTTTGCACAACACAATATTGCACATTGTCTAATACGAAAGTTAATATACAGTAGCAACAACAACAACTACAGTAACATTAATAACAACAACAAGTAGTTATAAATGACTTTAATACCAAAGGTATTCATTTTAAGCATCAACCATCAAAAACGTCTCTTTAGGCATTAGCCATAATGAAAAGTGGTTTTAAGACAGTTTGAATAGCATCATAAGCCATAAAGAACTTAATGGCAACACAGTTTAAAAAGGTACAAAAGTTATTGGTTTTTTGTTTTTTAGTTTTTGTTTTAATTAAACAAATTTAATAAACAGTTTCTGTTAATAGAGGAAAATTGTTAATTTTATTATGATACGCTACAGAGACAATAAACTTGACTGAGCAGTGAATTTAGTGAATGAGAAAAAAAATTTCAAAAATAAATTTTAATTAAATTGTAGGATAAACAGAATGTTGTATTGTTTATAAACTTATTGAGCAAAACCCGCAGTGCTTCGCCACAATTTTTTACTAGTCTAGGGTGACTTCATGGTTATTTTAATCCCCCTGAAAAACATTGCAGATTTCAAGCAGCGTACACTTGACACACATAATTGGTCATTACAATTCTTCAGTCAGGACCTAGCGTGTCACACCACTTACGTCGTGTAGGTTAATTCTTATACATGAGTGGCGGGACCTACAGTTTAAAGTCAACTCCGAACGACAGATTTTTAAGAAATTTTTTGTGGCATTTACTTTATTTACTTTCAGATATTTTCTGCCAAAAATCTGCTAAGATTGAACCAAGTCTAATAAGCCAATACACTACCTACTGGACTATGGCAACTTCAAAAAGCTAATTACAGTGCCCTTTATATATTCCCACAGTATAACCCGTCCGGAATTGGGTGTAGATCTCACGGGCTATATCGTGACTGCTTCAGTAGAAGTTAATTAGAGAAGAACAAAGTGCGCTGGTGATCAGAGTAGCTGATAGTCTGTAGCGACACCTTTATTTGCACATTGTTGTTCAAACACCACGACTTGACAGAACCATTATTTGATGACAGCTGTAAGCCCATAAATCTTCCACAGGATCCTCTTAGATTCATCAAACCTTATGGCCCCTTTCTTCACGCTACATAATTTATACATTTTGAGGTAATAGTTGATCATTTCTTCTTAATGTTTAATGGCCGCTAAGGAGCCTATATAGCTCTCTATCTATTTAAAGTTTCAGTGTGCTCGTGCAAACATAGTTCAAACATAGTTTCTTCAAGCTATTCAATAATATGATGATGATGGATTTTGAGAAAATAAAAAAAAATATTTAAAAACTCCCAAAGCATTTGGAGCCAAACTCATAACAAAATAGACAATGTATTCACTAATTGGCAATTATAATTTTATTAACTTAAGTACTCGTTCATAAACTTTTTATAGTTTTTGTTATCTTTTGAAAAATTTACACAATAACTGACAGAGAAAATGAAAAACTTAAATTTAACGTGATATTCTATCATTCACTCATTCTATCACATAAAATACCAATTCATCTTCATCTTTCGCTGACAATTTGTTGTGAATTTTTCTTTATTTTTTAAGCGTAACTTTGAGAAACAACAACAGACGTTGCTTGTATGCAATGAAATGCGTTTGTAAAATAAACTTTTTAACCATAAGTCATGTTGTCGTTTCAAGAAGCAAAAAAATGAAGAAAAAAAGAATTAAAAATAGAATTTCTTGCAAATATGTTGCAAATGAAACAAATTTAAACTACAATATTCTTCTCGCATTTTTTTTCTTCTTCAGTTGCTCAAATATCAAAACCCACTTAACTAACCCACACATTGTTTTGGTTGCTATGATGATATCAGGTGTCAATATTATTGACGCACGGCATGGTTTTACGGTGGGAAGAATACACAGAACTGTAAAGAATTTTTAAATGTTTTAAAAATAAACCACCCACCCGTATTTGTTCGAAGAAAATGTTTTCAGAATGATGTTGTTGGCAACATAATTAGTCGTTAAAATGGTTATAATGTTCAAATAAATAGTTTTGAAGGAAATTGAAAGGAGGAAAAATCGAGAAGTATCCCATTAAGATTCCCTAGTTGTTTACCTACATCCCGGGGAATGCTGAGTGTCTGAAAAAGGTAATGAGGGTAGCTTATAGGAATCACATATCCAGACAGTATAGCCCGTAAGACCTATACTCCGGTTTGGATGTTCAAGTCGAAATGTTTCAGAACCCTGGCATGTTGAAGCTTTCTTATCCTAACATCATCTTCTTCAATTACCTTAAAAAGTTGCTGGTCAGCACTACCTCCACCAGAAGTAATATTTTAACCTTCGACTCTCTATCGTTCTGTCGTTGAGAAAGTTCTACCAGACGAATTGATATTTAAGAAGAACTTAATCCATCTAAATGGATTTCCTATGGTCTCAGTGAACGACACAAATTACTCTTGATAAAAGCATTTTGCCTTCGTCTGCAAGACGGAATAGCAGCTAACCTGAGCCAATTGTAGTCTAGGTATTTTATTATGCAACAAAGCTTTCCTCAACCCAAGTTTCAAATCTTCTTTACTCTTTAATTTCTATGCTTAATACAGTTGATTAGAGTGTCTTTACAAAAAGGCAATTAAAAATTATACAAAAACCGCTTTTAAGGATTATAAACCAAAAAAATATCGCATAATGAAAATAACAAACTTGGTCATGTTTTATTCCTATTGGGCTTTTTGCTCCCATTAATGTCAACAAGGCAGATGGTAGTTGTTATCTGTCCCAAACTCTTAGGTTTTGTATTCTTGGAATTTTCAATTAACGCTTTCATTGTCACCCCAACATTTTGCATTTGCTTGCTTGTTTACAGTTTAGCAGTCGCTAATGTGATACGTCACTTAATGGACATGAGATATGCTAGATAATATAACTGTAAGTTATATTATACTTTCAGGAATTGTTTTTAAATATTTTTCTAATTTTTTTTCTTTTTTGTAACTTTTTAGTGAATATTTTATGCGACAATTTTATGAGGTTAAAAAGGTTTTACGATAAAACATTAAACATCCATTACAAATATAATTTACTCTTGATGGGATGACAACTGAGTTCCCATTAACTATTTACTCTTACTTGTCAAGATTTAAAGCCAAGCACTCATGCTAACAAAGTCACAAAAGCCATATTGTAACAAAGCTTAAGGAAAACCAGATGTGAAGTCAAATAGAAACTGAAAAGTATGCAAGAAAAACTGAAGTTCTGTGTAAAAACAAACGTAACAGAGACTTACGTGTTTAACGTGTCGAAATGAGAGTTAAAAAGCTTAAAACTGTTTTTGTCATCACGCAAATTCAACTTTAAGGCACATACACACACATATACGCACGCATGATTTTCAATATAAAAACAATTCGAGAAAAACACTCGAGAAAAAACAACACAGACACACACACAAATTTATAAAGTTTTATAGCTATTTGTATAACACCCACACTGGCCTACAGCTATGGTATGTACTTACGCACACGTACCCTTAGGCAAGTCAGAAAAGAAAAAAAAACAAACAAAATACTCACAAATACCAAAAATATGTTGAAATTCAGTCTGCCAGGGTGAAAAGTAAACGCACTCTTGGTGTTACTCTCTAAATTTTAAAGTAAAAACGAAAACAAGATTACAAACAAGTCTTTATTACGCAAAAACAATCAAACCTTTCTCACACACACACACACTTGTTTACAACCATACCGAATTGCAAGAGACATCGAAAGGCATAAAAACAAAACATAGGCACGTGTATACTCTTACACACAAACGCCATGACACACTGAGAGAATGCAAAGAAATTTTTAATCCACCATTTTCATACACTCTAAGCAAAATAGGAGATAAGAGATAGAGAGGGACAGGGTGAGGCAGAGAAAGCGCTACAGAGAAATTTGCTTATGTTGTAAATAGAGATAGTGAGTGTTAAAAATACACAGAGGCAAGGCAGGCAGAGTACAGTAATAACAAATAAAACAAATACAACGTATTTTAAATTGCAAACACATTTACTTCGTGGACATTGTGTGGTAATGGTGTCGTATACGCGATATTTTTTAAATGAAAACTCATAACAAGTATACGTTTGGGTGACAGCATTAATGCATTAATAAAGTCCCTAGGCTTATATTACATACAGCGTAGGGCAAATAATGCCATCATATAATACTTGTTGTATTTAAATTGCGTCTCTGTGTGTTTGGTAGATGATGTTTCTGCAAAAGTATTGATTTTCAAACAGTGTTTCTTTACTTTTGTGTCACTAATTGATGGTGATTAATTAACATTACGAAGGTTTTAGCCCTTTTATTATGGTTTTGTTTTTCAATTAAAGACAAATGCTAAACAAATTAAAGAGTTTAAGTTAATTTATTAAATCGACCGTAATTTCAATTAAAATAAAATGTTGTGGGAATTTATTAAGGCACAATTTAATAAACAGAGTTTATAAGATTTTGAAAATAAAAAAATAAATTACAATAAAATTGCAAGAATTATGGAATTAAAAAAAAAGCCAGTACCGAAAAGAAGAAAAAAAAATAGATTCTTCATGAAAACCTGCGTGTAATTTTATAAAATTTTTCTAAATGAAAATGCTACAACCGTAAGATGAATTCAGGTATAGTTTGCTAAATATTGTTACAAAATGTTTGCTCTAGCCGGCGAGTTAGTTTGGAAACATGACCTGATCACAGAATTAGTTTATTCCATTTCGAAGAAGATAAATAGCACAGAAGATAAATAGCAAAAATATGGTGAATAAAATCGAATTCGATTTCGATTTATGCGCAGAAAATAGTGGGAGTACTAAATCAACAGGTACCGATAGCGTTATGCATTAAAACCGATCTTTAGCTGCTGATATAGTGATGCCCTGACTGAATTGAATGGACTTCTTTCGTTTCATTCCATTTTTTCTTTAATACTTCAATAATCTCCATTTAATTTTCAATTTTCTCTTATACTTGTTGTCAAATAAGTAAGAGTTTAACCACACGACGACGTCTGCCATCTGTCATAAGCAAATTCTGTATAAAAATATATTTTTTGTTTCAATTTTGCATTTTAATTAGAATCGTTTTGAACATCCATTTATGAATATGTATGTATGCAGATATATATGCATGTACAGATACCTACATATGTGTACTTACATTTATGAATATGTATGAACCCACATACGAATGCAAGTAAGTTTTCATATGCATATGCATGTATACGTTAATTTCGTATTCAATGTTTGTATTTATTTTTTCCATTTTATTTCATTCATCAAAATTCGAACAAAATCGACAATTTCTGTAAAATAATGGAAAGTTACACAAAAGATATTTCAATAGATTATACAGGGCGCGCCTCCTGAATAGCAAACCCCCCACTGCAGTTAAAAAATTCGTGTTTTTTTTTCTCAAGAACTAGTTATTGTGGAACGCTATTGTCGTCTAATGCTAACCATAATTTTTTTCGGTAAAACACAGAATGTATACTGTTCAAGCGGCGTGCAGTGTAAGCAGTTTATTTGTTTCATTTATGCCCCATTCAAACCATTCAACATTTGTTAGTAATATAAACAAAATTATTTTTACAATAATGTCACAAGTAAATGAGTTTACATGATTAAAAAAGTACATTGAGTATGTGTTTATGTCAGTTTATTTGTATTTGTGAATGTATTTGATTGTAATTTCAATAGAAATGTTTGCATTACCATTTATTTATCGGCAAACAATTGATTTCAGTTAATCAAATGTCAATAAACATAATTTTCATACGGGATTATCAAGTTTAACGATACCGAAACTGCCGGTGGATGGTTAGGATGTTAGCTTTTAAATAACTTTCACCTGAAACGTAATTCATTTAGTGAAAACTTTACGTTTCACGATTGTTCAACAGCCGAAGAACGCGTAAAACGTAACCACTTTTCAAGCAGTACAGGACGATTACAGTCGTTAAAACCAACATACTCTGTAGAAAATATCAAATACGAGTCCAAAATAAATCTCATAGCAATCCTTATATTAGGGAACTGGGTAAAGGATGTCAGTAAGTGTCAGTCTTATACCTACGCCCCTCTTTACGACAAGAGCAGAGCACTAATGCATGAGGTGCAAGACAGTCTTTTCGTCCTCCTCAGACACACAACTCGTGCAGAAATCATTTGCATCAAAATTAACTGAAAGTGTAGATACACAGCATTTATGTATGCTTTGCAGGGATACATTCACATGAGCTTACTTAGGAGGAAAATTTATCAAAACCATAAACACGAGAACACTTAATTTGTTAAAATAACCGCAATCACTTGTAGACACATTTTGAGGGCATGGATTCGAAGAGATAGTATGTGAATTAATTAGGAAGTATATTGGAAATATTAAATTTTATCTTTTTTTATAAATGACGCTTCTGCCTTATTAGAGAGAATAGAGTCATAAATCGGCCAAAAATTCGATAGAAGATAAAAAAGTGGGTTTTTCGAACCTAGTGTCCTGGATAGCCAATGTATCAAGGATTCAAAAACAGGTTTCCTTATGGTTGGGCATTACTTGGGACCGGAGATATAGGTGACACAACTAATGCCAAAATCGGTTAAAAATGGACTTGTGTGAGAAATGAACCGATTGTACTGGATAGCCATGGTATCAAGGACTCCAAGATCACTTTTTTCATCTTATACAAACAGATAATTTCGCCAGCTATATCTCTAGTACCAAAGGATCTCGTTTTAAAGGTTTCTCATTATTGTTTTATTTTTTATATTTAAAAACCATTACGTTAATATATTTATTAAATATAATTCAGTAAATTGAATTCATAAAATAATTTACATTTCCATAGCAAACATGGTGACATAACATTACATTTTATTAGAGAATATCATAAATTCCTTATTATGGTCTGATTGAACATGGGAATTATCAATTTTCGTTTATTAACAAACAAAACCAATATAAATTAGGATCCTTGAAACTACCACTAAGGGCCAGATATTAGTCACACAAAAAAAAAAAGAAAATTGTCAAGCCAAAAATTGTATTTTTGTTACCATAAGAGTTTGAGGCATAAAAACTTATTGAAGAATGATATTTTGGCTCAAATTTAATTCACTGACAAAAGCCACGAGGCTCAAAGAGACAGAGAAGACGAACATAGACAAAATTTTCCTGAGAACACATGATAAAATGAAAAACAAATATTAACAGAAATAAAATGGCACAACACATCCACAGAAAAGGACAGACAGACAGACCAGACCGTTTTAGGCAACAGTAATGATAAGGAAAAATTCTGTTTTTAGTTTTTTCTCATAAAAGTTTCATTGAAAATTACTATTTCGTTGTTTTTAAACCATATGACGTCATTCATTTTTATTTTTTTTAGAAAATTATCCGTTGAACCTGACGATAACAAGTGCCTTCTTTTCTTAGTAGCTTAGTGTTTTATTGTCGATTCAATAGTATAATCTCGATATGTTTTTCTACTGCTTTCTCGATGAAAAGTAAATAAATTTCGTCGAAAGGAAAAAAGGAAAGGATGCCAAAAGACAATCTTAAGTGATATTCTTTGTTTCCTTATTAAATGTTTTTCAATTATTTTGCAAAACATGCTTCACTTTTTTTTTTTTTTTTGATAAATTGTAATTTGATTGGAATTTATTTTTCTTTTTTTCTGCTGTGTTTATTACCATACCATGTAAACAGCAGAGACAACATCCTGTTTTTATATACATACGTACATGAGTCCTTTTCTTGTTTATTAATATTTTATTCAGGATTTTAGGACTTTTTTTCTTCGTTCAAGTTAAGTCACAATTTCTTTTGGTTATACTGTGTGTAATAAAAGCCAAAATACTTTCAAATGTTGCCTGTTTTATATTTACGTTCATTCGTTCTCCTTTTTTTTTTGTACCCAATTTAACCTATGTTTATAAAACATAAGTACAGCCATTATTAACATATTTGGATCTATTAGAGGAGAACACCATCACAGATAGGGAATAATAAATTCATTTTTATTAATTCATGTGTGTTTTCTGTGTATGTATTGACATCAATTTTATTTTCATATGTATTTGGGTTAATATTATGGATATGAAGGTCAAATCATTTGATTTCTATGCGGCTCGTGTGTATTTTTCAATGGCAAAGATTTATTCGAAAAAAAAAAAAAAATAAGCAGAAGCAATAAAAATATGCACTTAATAGAGAGCTCATTCGATGAAACCTATTTAGCAAATTCGAAAACCGTATCAGGCAGTGAAATTGAATTGCAAGGTTAAGTTAAATTGGCAACTGTTACAAATACATAGCTTACTTGGATCCAATAAGGTAACCGATGTTACCAAGTTTTACTGAATTGGTCATTACAATTCTTTAGTCAGGGTTACAAGCTACCTTTTCACACCATCCATGCTGTGTGCTACTCCAGGCCAACGTTAGAATTCTTATTAATTCTTTAGAGCTCATAACGCAAGTTGTGTAATTCTTAAGAAATTAATAAAACTTGTGGGAGGAACATAATAGAGATAATAAGTATACGAGTACATGATATTTCATTTCATTTTTTTTTGTTCTCTTTTATTACTTGTCAACTGAATGCGTATAAAAACCTAGTAATAACTAAAGCTACGAGTATTTATTACTGTACGACGTTTAAGAATTTTATACGTGGATCTGTATTATTAAAAACTTTTAAAACATGCCATGCCACATGCAACAAATAAATAATAAAACAATAATACGTAGTTAGTTAAGGATATGGGAATATGGGAATAGGTTCTACACATAAGTTAAATACGTTCTACAAGATATTGAAATTTTACGAATTAAATTTTAAGTATTTTGTGGATTGATGGTAGATGTTTTCAAACATAAAAGAAGACAAAAAATAGCCAAAGAGTGTTCTCGAACCTTCTTAAAATTATAATTGAAGAAAATTATTTAGGAATTGCCTTAGATTATCTAGTAATAACCCAAAAGCTGATGTAGTCCACCTAATAAAAACCAATTAGTGAATTTAAGCTGACCTAAATATTTACAACAATCTTACGGACAGACAAAGCATATCCAAAATTTCGAAAAAAAAAAACGTCATCGTATTTGGGGAATAGAAAAAAGTCTTTGAGCACTTTGTTTTGACAAGCCAAACACGATTAAATATGATTAACAATGTATTAATTGAAAAACGATTAGGCTCTGGAAATAAATAATAATCATACGCACGGATGCCCATTGATGCCTTAAAATATTAGAAGAAATACAAACACACACACACATTAGCTGATGAGAAAACATATTTACTTTTTTTGCTTCGTAATTATCTTCGAAATACATTTTAAGTGTCATTATAAATTTTTTTTAGACAAGTGGTTTCTGTTTTGTTTTCCAAGAAAACGCCATAAAATTAATCGGGAAAAAAAGAGGAAAGGAGGGAAAAAAAAACATGGCTACGAAAATACCATATTATTGCGTATTTAAGTTAATACCATAATAAGTGCTGACGTATTGGGCTTTTTTTTTGGCTTTAATTTTATTCTTTTCACTTTAGACATGCGAATTTCTTAAGGCGTAAATAAAAGAAAATCTTTATTTTAAAGGTCTCGTCCATGTTATTAAATTCTTCGTAAGCTGTGGTCTTTATTTCTGGTATTTTTCTACAAAAAGGTAGACAAAGGACCGCATGGTACGTTACTAAATTAGTTTTTTATCTTAAATTACACCACATAAGTAGTGTAGAACTTGAACAAGAATTTTAATTCTTTCTATCTCCTTACTTATTTAAATGGTCGTTAAAACCCTTTAATCATAATTTCAACAATTGAATTTTATCAGTAGACTGCTAAGAGGAAGTCGCTAAAAGAAATATTTTTTCATATCTCGTTTTGTGGATGTCTGAGCTAGGGATTGCACCACAGTCTATCATCTAAGCCAACACACTACCTACTAGACTATGGCGATAATATAGTTGGTGTATCTGATTGCACAACCGACCAATAACCGACCATATCTGCCTACCTGCCCCCTTCCCAGTTGATCTGCATCAATTTCTGGAAGAAATGTGAGCTACCGCAAGTATAGACATTATAGCCTAAGCAATACTACCTTATTTTGCTATAACAGAAATAAGTAGCGCCCTAATTAAACAATCTACAATTTTGTATTAGAAAAGTAAACGTTATCACAAGAACCCTTCAAGTACCAGAACTAAAAGGACACAAGACACTAACTAAACAAATACAGTTTTAAGGATATGAAATAAAAATTAAGAGAGAAACTAAATCACAAAAAACAACAATTATTTTGATTATCAGTAATAAAATCACAATGAAATAACATTTTATGGCATTAAACATTAAGACAATGTTTTAATTAAATAATTATTACAAGGAAAACTACTGAAGGAAAATACAAAACAAAAAAAGGAAGAAAAAGGAAATGAACATGAAACATAAATTATGTTTGATGAAGTTACTTGATATTATAGGACTTTAATTAGTTCTTTAAGACAATTCAATATGTAAAGAAATGAGGATAGAAATTGAAAACTTTGAATCGAATTCCAAAAAAAAAAATAAATAAATAAAAGGAAAGAAAAAACACCGTCTAATGGACGTCCTTTTTTTGTTTTAATTTCTTTCGGTGTTTTTGATTTTATTGTTCGCTTGTCTTATAAAATTTTATAGGTCTTGGTTGAGAACTAATTTATTCTGTTTTATTTCTATTTTTATTGACTTTAATTTTAATTTAGTTGTTGACATTGCTTTTGCCGTTGTCATTGCCTTTGTTTACTTCATTTTCCAAATCTTTTCTTTCAACATTAGAAACATTGAAGCACTAAAAGTTCTTTACAGAGATTTTAACAGAAATTAGAAGAAAAAACAACTTCGTTTAACAATAATAATACTTCTATTGAGTTCAATCACATTATTTGTTATGGTAACCTTCAAAAAAAAAAATAAAGAAATTTAAAAAGTGATTCTCATACCGATTGACAGAGTCATGGTATAATTAGAGCTGGTAGGTTAGATTTTCTTTAAATTGAAATAAATCCAAATCGATTTAATTATTCAACTGGTAGTAAAAGCCATTCGGAGTAAATGCTTAACTACTACGAAAAAAACCATTCAAGTTCAAATAGCAGTGAGTGACAGCATTATTATTTTAAACCCAAATGAGCACACATAGACCTCCGTTCTGATACCACATGTAGTGATGCCCCAGAAATAACTGATCAATCCATATTTAAAGGTTTTGGAAGTAATCCTTAGGGTTTTGCATTTAAAGCATGACTCTCTTAAAATTCAACAGAAAACTCGCCTGAAAAGTTAGCAACGATCTGACTTCTAGTAACAACATCACAGTTAGAGTATCAAGAAAGCATGAGTCAAATGTTAAAAGTCAGACACTGCCATTGAAAACTAAATAGTTGGGATGAAATACTCTGTAGGAAGACGAAAACATATTACATCGCGTTTAAACTTCAAGAGGCTTCAACCCTCTCTAATATATTCATTTAGAAAGTCCTCTAACAACTGAGTCCCAGGAGAAATACATCAACAGCGAATGTCTCAAAAAGGTCACGAAGATCTACCTCTTGGAAGAGTCGGTAAACCCACCATTTTTCTCTTTTAAGACTTCGATAGATAGCAACTCTATCATACTAGGAAGAACCGCAATATGTAGTTGATTGCTTGCCTGGAATAGCTTGGTTAATGAAACTGAATCAAAACTGAAATTTAAACAAAGCAAAGGAATAATAAAAACAAAACTAGGTGCTTTATGACGAAATATGTCCTGAAAAACAGAGGTAGTACCTATATGTACATATTATAGAAATAAGAACATTATCTATCTGTCTTTCTCTCAAGAAATAAATACATAATGGCACGACTTGTCATATAGTTGGTTTAGAAATCAAATCAGTTCTAACCTCAGTCTTATAAATCTTTTTAATTATTTTCAAATGACTTGCCTACTATTGTTAGAAAAGTAAATCAAAAATCAAATTAATTACATTTCCATTATACTTACCGGACTGCAAATTATTTTCAATTACTCAGCATAAAATTCCTGGAAATATTCGGCAATTCACACAATTCAGCCTGTTTTTTTTATAACACGTTTCTAAAACATACACTCGAAATCTACTATTTTTCTATAAAACCGCACATAACACTAACAAAAACTTAGATTTACTTTACGAAAAAGGAATAAGACACAGATTTTTGTCTTTTTTTTCTGTTTGTCTAAAAAGTCTGATAAGAATGCGCCTTTATAAGCGTCGTTGTCAAATAACACACTTTTTTGTTTACGTTTTGTTATTGTCAAACACAGTCAAAGAAAACAAAAAGTCAACAAAACAGAATAAAAACATTTAACAGTTCGCTTGATTTTGTAAACATTTAAGCACAAGCACACATACTCCAAATAAATTTATAGACACTAATACACCACTAACTTTTAAAATTGTATACAGGCAAGTGTAAAAGCAAATGCTAAAAGCAAGTGAAATGCCGGTTGTCAACAAAGTATTAGAAAAACAAAAACACAACAAATGTAATGCTATAAAAAAGTGTTTGTTATAATAAATATACCGTTAGTTTAGGGTTGCTATTGTTGAGTAAAATGCCACGTTATCTTTTTTTTTGTGCTATACTTTATTATCTCTATTTTAATTTTATTTACTTAAATTGTTCGTATTATTTTATAACAAAAAAAATTTATAACACAAAAAAATTTTAATACTAATATGTTTTTTTTTAATAAATATAAACCACTGTTTATTAAGGAAATTATTTAACAGATGTTTTTATGTGTTTTTGTTTATCTTTCTTTTTTATTTAAATAAGTATGAGAATTTTTTCCGCGATTTTCATTTGTTGTCCCGATAATTTCTTCTTTAATTGACCGCACAGTTAGAAGTCCTTTGGATAACTAAAGGATTCCTTACTTTAATACAGGCCAAGAAGCTTTCGTCAAACAATATTAAAAGCTTTTTTGTATGCAAGATAAAAAAGCTTTAATTACTATGTAATAACAGTATCCTGTTATATAATACAAAGACTTTATTCAAACAGCAATACATTATTATTTCTAACGCTGATAAATATAGGACTTATGAATAGAACCAGAAAAGAACCACCACATATGACTTTACGGAGAAACAATAGAGAACTCTCCATATGGAGATAAGTCGAAACTGAATAAAGGTTTGCTGCTGATCTTAGACTGGAGCTTCGTTTTATCTCTGTCGGTAGTCGGCTTTCCTAAGACTTATAATAAGATAACACAGACTTAGGGTTAATAGCTTGCGACAGAAACTTAATGTAGTTTATAGTCATCTATCTTTTTTTCTGCATCTTAAACTATACCCAGTGATTCCACGCAATATTACTTTGACATTGTAAACAATACCATTAAAACATATTTTAAGGCGTAATATTAATAACAACTCTGTTTTAATACTATTTATTGCAACTGCGGAGACTTGTTTTCATTTATTTTTTTTGTTTTGTGTCATTGTTGTTGTTGTTTTCACTTTTTTTTCGTTTACTGGCTTTTATTGTTTCTTCTTGTGTGTTTTTGTGTGGTTGTGTAGAAAAAGAGACGCGAGCTGGTGGCGAACTGAAAAATAAATTCTTTAAAGAAAACAAGAACTTTAACAAATAAATATCTATTGAACTAGTAGAGGAATTTTTATATAAAATTGTTAATAAGAAATATAAAAACAAAATCTATTCAACAATAAGAATCGTAAAAGATAGAAGGCGTTAAGAAAAAACAAGCCCTTTAAGAAAAAGTGAAAAAATTCTGGTATAACAAGAAAGACAAAGTCATAGAAAATTTTATAGGCCCCCAGACATTTCTAATTTGAAATTATTAATTTTAATAATTTTCTATAAAGAAAATACCAATTCTAAGGTCTTTTACCCCGTGACCCATATTTATTGGGGCAGATAAGTTTTGTTTTGTGTTTTTTTTCATTTTTTTTTTTTTGAGTTACTCTGTTAGTACAGTGTAAATTACCAAGTGTTTTGATTTTGTTTGCTGTGTATGAGCGTGTGTGCGTGAACGAGAGTGCATTATAGCGTCACTGCATTTGATTGGAACAGCAGCAGAGACAGTAGAATTTTGGTGTCTGCACTTTTGGAGTGCATATTAGAGAGCGCTTGTGTGTGTGGGAAGACACTGTTTGATTAAATCGCGGCCAGTGTGTGCGTGATAAAGCTGCATGATATCGTTGAGTGCTTTATTAACATCATTGGGAGTTATGAGCCAACAAAATCAAAATTTACAACAACAAGGTGCTAATAACAACAACAACAATAATCAAAATAATAACCCACACCAAATTAATAATGGAGTCGTTGGCGGAAATGGCGGCATACAAGCAGCCGCTGTTGCTGCTGTCATAGCAGCAAATCAAAATCCTGCTGCTGAGGGCAGCATGGAAAGGGGCAGGTAAATAATAATACCCAGTCTATGTACGTATATTGGGTGTATTTTCTTATTGCATGTCATGTTAAGAATACAAATATTTATTGTGCTATTTGTTGAAAGATTAAACCTATTGCTTTATAAACAGTACATCAAGAGAATGAAATCATAATTGTTAAGTAGTATCTCCGAAAGGTGATTGCCTTGCTGCATTCAAAGGATTTTTTCTGCAGGATATGCTAGACGAAAGTTAGTATGTCAGTTATTATCAAGTAGACTCAGACTCGGTCGATCTATCGGGCGCAAAGCGTTAAACCTGATGTAACCATTGTATCAAGCGATATCTCAGCTTGGGTTCGAATCATCATTTTTTTTTTAATTTATCAACGCCTTGTTTACATATTAAAAATGTTAGAAATAACGGAATATCGGAAAATATAGGATCTTTTTTGTTTACATCAATCATGCTTTGTTACCAGACTTGTCTAGTTGGATCTTCATTTATGAGTAATGAGAACATTTTTACAAATTGGCCTGTCATACTACTACTACACTAGACTGCAAGGACATCCAGTCTGATTGGATAGGAAGCATACTAATCAGCTATGTAAAGTGAATCGTAATTACAGCTCTGTCATTCTATATTTTCGAACAGGTCTTTTCGTTAGAGGCTGTAATAGAAATATGGTTTGTGTTTGAATGGCATTCTAAATGTATTAAACGATGTTTAAATTTAAGTTTTTTGAACTCGTTTAAGGCTTGTAAGAATTACTTTCAATTTTTCGAAGTCTCATCGTTTAAAGCAAAAAATAAAACATTATTTTATAAATCTGCTCTCTATGTGTAGTGAGTAAGAGCTATTTTAATGTATATTTTAATTTTTGTATTGCAGCTGCTTATTACGTTATGCCAGCCAAAATTCATTAGACGAAAGTTCTCAAAAGCATATACAAAGACCCAACAGTAAAGATCGTTGTGTGGGCCAATATCACAATGAACTGCATACTACGCGTTCTTTCGAAGCCATGAACGAGATGCGCAAGTAAGTAATTTCAATTAATTTAAATTTGAAATTTAAATTAAATTTTTTTTAAATACACTTAAATAAGGAACACAAACAATATATATATATATGAACATACATATGTACTTTAAAGAAATTCCACTGTTTGATAAGAAAATTAAAATCATTAAACCCTGACAGGCATAACAAAATGCTGCTAAAGAGCTATTAATTGTGCACTTATCAATTTTAAATGTTTTTTTTTCTGCACTTGGTTTATTTGATTTTTTTTTTTTTTGTTTTATTTTTTTAATTTTGTTTACAGGTTCATAATCTTTTTTTAATTTATTGTTTCTTTTTTTTTTCTTCTGTATGTTGTTGTATCGTTCTTTCTATTTTTCTTTTTGATGTTAATACTAAAAACAAACATGTGTATGTATGTCTCATTTTAAATATTAAATTTTGTTGTTTTTTTTTTATTATTATTTAACCCTGAACTTGGTTAGTGAATATATACGAATATCTAAATATTTAGAGATTGTGTTCGTTCATTAAGTCAACATATTGTGTTTAAATAGCTCATCAGTATGTATTTATTTATTTATTTATGTATGTATGTATGATATTTACTTTGTTTGGTTTTCTTTTTTAATGATAGTTTCCGTATTTAAATTACATCTTTAAAATACCGCTAATTATTATTATTTTTTTTAACGTAGTAATTGTAAGGCATAGCAGCATAATTAATTCATGCAAAAAAAATT
Source organism: Sarcophaga bullata (assembly GCA_005959815.1). Lineage (NCBI taxonomy): Eukaryota > Metazoa > Arthropoda > Insecta > Diptera > Sarcophagidae > Sarcophaga > Sarcophaga bullata. The sequence continues at coordinate 1,044,822 of QOCX01000004.1, forward strand.
TTCTAGAAGAAAAGTAAAAGTTTTTATTGATAGTATTGTATTAATAAGTTCGCAGATCTATTTACCTGTGGTTTTGTATGCTAAACCTAGGGCGTGTATAAAAAATTTAAACAAAAAACATTGACCTTTTGGAATGTTTAAATTGTTTAAATAAGTATAACAGCTTTTATGGAAAACTGGATATTGTTGTGAAATATTTTGTTGACCATACTGGTTTCTTAATTTTATTTTTTTTAATGCATTTTTAACGTTATATTTTTGAATACTACAAAATATGTATATACAAGCAAACAAAAGGGTTATCACTTAATGTGTTTAGTAATGTAATTAATTAATGTATAATTATGGCTCTTTTTAATACTCTTTCTGTTTTTTTATTATAAAAGAAAATTTTTTAAGTTATTGAAAAAGAATTGTTGTTTTCCCTGTCATCATTTAATTTTTTTTTTTGTTTGGTTTAGGTTAGAAGGGTGACTTACCACAATATAAAAAGTGTTTTGCATTCACCCAGAGACCCGTAGGTCCACTGCCACCATTCAGAGAAAGAAGCTAAAAACAGCAAATAGAACTAGCTTCCATAGGAGAAAGAACGAAATGCAAGAAAAGATATGCACCCTTCACTCCTGCACCCTTAAGAAATTAAATTCATTTATAAATCCTATTAGATCCTCAAACATGCAGTCCTTTAAATCCACCAGATCCTCAGTAAATCGATCACTTTGAGATAAAATATTAATTACTGTTTCTTCTGAAATCAAAAATATTCCTATTCCGTCTATTAATCCTATGTCTTAATGAGTCACGCCCTGTTAGAACTCCTATAATAGCAATCATCTTTCTCTGACTTATGCTTAAGATTAGTTTCCTATCTGTGGGATCTGTAGGCGCTCCACACCACTGATGGTCCATTGCACTTATCTGGTGGCATGGATTAAAAAAACTAAAAAAAAACTGTACTTTAATAGCGGTTTATTGCCTTTCAAAGACCTTTAATTTCATTTTCTATATTTTTTATTTCTATAACTAACTCTAGCTTAGAAATAATTCTAAAGAAAAAAACAATTTCAAGTAGATTCAGAATTTTTGTATAAATATAGAATTATTTTCGGCCCAATCGAAATCGATTAATCAAACATGTAGAGAGTGAAATTTCGTGTTCCAGATTCTTTATAAGACAAACATGAAAACAGTTTCTGATCTTTTAATTCGATTTTCTCTGGTACATTTAAGTAATTAATTCACAGACATTTACGCATTAATTATTATTACATTGTTTTATTGTAAACATTTTTTCTGTTGTCTGGGTCTAGAAAAAAAAAATAGTTTAAAGATAATTTAGTTTTTGTTTTTTTCCATTTTGTTCAGCGTAAGCCCAGTGATAATTGCTGATAACACAACATGTAGTTGTTGAACCTAAAATCAGCAATTATTTCTTTATTTTAATCGCACTTTTATTTGTTTACACTCTTTGTAGGCAAAATCTTCTTTGTGATGTTACGCTGGTGGCAGAAGATATTGAGATACCAGCTCATAAAATGGTGTTGGCCTCGTGTAGTCCGTATTTTTATGCCATGTTTACTGGCTTTGAAGAATCTCGACAAGGCCGTATTACCCTACAGGGTATAGATCATCATGCATTGGAACTATTAATAGAATATGTTTACACTTCAACTGTAGAAGTTAACGAGGACAATGTTCAAGTCTTGCTAACAGCTGCCAATCTCTTGCAATTAACGGATGTTAGAGATGCTTGTTGTGATTATCTGCAAACACAATTAGATGCCAGTAATTGTTTGGGCATTCGAGATTTTGCTGATATGCATGGTTGTGTTGATTTGGTTAATTATGCCGAGCAATATATTGAACAACATTTTAAGTATGATACACACGCATATTGCACTAAATTGTACATTAAGCCGTTTAATGTTTCCTCATCTTTTATTTTAATTTAACAGTGAAGTCATACAATTCGATGAATTTTTAAATTTAACAGCCGAACAGGTTATAAACCTTATACGTAATGATCGTATTTCTGTCGCTGGCGAAGAAAAAGTTTATGAATCTGTTATCAACTGGATACGCTACGATGCAACTGTACGTGAACAGCATACAGCCGAGTTAATGGAACATGTACGCTTGCCTTTGCTATCCAAAGAGTACATAACACAAAATGTTGATAAGGAGGCATTATTGGAAGGCAATATTGTTTGCAAAAATCTTATCATCGAAGCATTAACATATCATTTATTGCCAAACGAAATCAAAACTGCCCGTACTATACCTCGTAAACCGGTAGGTTTGCCGAAAATTCTATTGGTTATCGGTGGCCAAGCACCAAAAGCTATACGCTCTGTAGAATGTTATGATTTGAGAGAAGAGAAATGGTATCAGGCAGCTGAAATGCCAAATCGTAGATGTCGGTACGTACAACTTGTAAATTTATAAAACTATAGCTTGTCTAAAATACGTCCTAATTTTGGTTATCTAGCGCTGGTCTAGCTGTTTTAGGAGACCGTGTCTATGCTGTAGGTGGTTTTAATGGTTCTTTACGTGTGCGTACTGTTGATGTTTACGATCCTGCTACTGACCAATGGTCTACTAGTAATAGCATGGAAGCCAGACGTTCTACTTTGGGTGTGGCTGTGTTAAATGGCTGCATTTATGCTGTCGGCGGTTTTGATGGCACTACTGGCCTTTGCAGTGCCGAAGTGTATGATCCCAAGAATGAAGTTTGGCGTTTTATAGCCTCTATGTCCACCAGACGTAGCTCGGTTGGAGTAGGCGTGGTCAATGGTCTTCTCTATGCCGTGGGCGGTTATGACGGTTTCACACGTCAATGTCTGTCTTCTGTGGAACGTTATAATCCAGAAAACGATACTTGGCATGCTGTAGCCGATATGTCAGCACGTCGTAGTGGTGCAGGCGTCGGAGTTCTTAATAACATTTTATATGCTGTTGGTGGTCATGATGGCCCCATGGTTCGCAAATCGGTAGAAGCTTATGATCCCGAAACGAATCAATGGCATTCTGTGGCTGATATGTCATTTTGTCGCCGCAATGCAGGAGTCGTAGCACATGATGGCAGCCTCTATGTGGTGGGTGGTGATGATGGTGATTCTAATTTGTCTTCCGTTGAAGTTTATAGTCCTGAAACCGACTCGTGGCGTATTTTGACAGCTTCTATGACAATTGGTCGCAGTTATGCTGGTGTGTGTATGATAGATAAACCCATGTGAATAGAAGAGCAGGGTGCATTAGCACGGTGATTATAACAATCCATTTATTTTTTTCTTTTGTTTTCGTTTAACAATGGCAGTTTATTTATTATTACAGACAAGCGGCCATTATATCTCTAAACGGCATTGTGGATGATGAAAACAGTCAAGCTGAAGGTACTATTGAAGGTGCTGTGGGTTATGTACGCAGTACTGATCAGCAACAGCAGCAGCAGCAGCAACAACAACAACAACTACAGCAATCACAAAATAGCACAATTCAACAGCAACAGCTACAATTGCAACAACAACAACAACAACAGCCACAAATTCATCCACATTATGAAAATATATACGAAAGTATAGAACAATATAATGCAGCCGCTCATGGTGGCGCAATAGTTAGTGCAGCAGCAGCAGCTGTAGCAGTTGCACCAATTAATGTCGCCAACATTGCTAATGCCCCTGCCGAAGAAGCTCAGCAGCAACAACAACAACAGCAACCAGCTGTGGCACAATCCCAACCACAACCACAACAAGCACTGCAACAGCAGCAGCAACCAACTACTGAAAATAATACTCAACAGCAAGTAAAACAATCAAGACTTGCAAACAATATTAACTATCGCAACGATCTGTATGATCGTTCTAATGCCATTAATATAAATACAGGCCAAGCCAATGCTGGTCTCACGGCATCGGGCGGCAATACGAATAATAATTATGATATACCAAGATCTGTTAGATCAGGCCTGGGATTTCGTAGAAATTTCCAATTGGATTTACATGCTGGTAAATATAGTTTAAATCTTCCTTTATACTCTATTCCACATTTATTTTTTATTTAATTATCTTCCATTTATGCCTGCAGCCAATCCCCGCTTTAATGCTTTTCGTTGTAATGGAGTAACCTGCAATCACTTTAATACTAATACCAACACTTCATCCTCCACATCGACATCCTGTCATCGACAACGTAGTTTTGATGATACTGAATCCCAAAACTATTACAATTTAAATCATTATCAGCCACAAATACGTTATGAAAACATTTACGAACAAATACGCGATGAGCCCATTTATCGTAATACAAATAATGGTAGTGCTCGTGTCTATGGTCGCCTAAATGTCATTGGCCATGGTATTGGTCGCATTGAACGCCATTTAAGTTCATCTTGTGGCAATATTGATCATTATAATTTGGGTGGCCATTATGCCGTATTAGGCCATTCGCATTTCGGTACTGTAGGTCATATACGTTTAAACACTGGCACCAGTATAAGTAGCACTTCTACTACTAAAAGTTCAAGTGTTACATCAACCATTAGCTGCAATTCAACGAATTATGTGGGAACCAATAGTGGTAGTAGTGCTTCATCCATTTCCAATGTCCAAAAGGATGGCAGTAACAATGTTAAGAACAGTTCATCATCATTCTTTAGCTGTTTACATGGTGAGAATACTCAAAGCATGAGTAACATATATAAAGCATCTGGAAATGGAGCAGCTGCCGCATCATCATCACCTGTTAACGGTCATTTTAATATGGCCAATAATAATTTAACCACCAGCTGTAAGTATTTGAAATATTTTCTGCAAAACAATATTAAAATAACTGATTAAGACCTTGAAATTCGTTTAAAGTCAAATTCTTTGTTTTCTTAATTTGTCGTTCACATTTGCCTAAAAATGTTAAGTTTGTGCATTAAGTTGTTTAACGGGTTTTTTAATTTGTAAAATTCTTTATTATTAATTGAGTATTAAATTATGTCTGCATTAAAAGACAAACTACAGACATTTTTGTCCGCTAACATTAAAATCACAAACAAGTCTTACTACACCCAAGCCTGATCAGCACAAATCAATGTGTTCTATTTATCATTTACACTCAACATATAATTTAAACACTTGCTGTTGTTACTTTTGAAAACTTACAGCAAATCTTTCATTTTCATAAATTAATAAAATACAGTTAAAGAAATCTGTCGCAAAATAGGCGGAGATGTTTTATGATTACGTTAACAGCAACAGTTTCGATTTGCCAAATGTTTCATCCATATATTATAGATACTAAAGACAGAGTCAGTCCTTTAATATTTTATTATGGATTAGTTAGTATAGCGATTTTTATTTAAAAAAATATTTTTTCCTTATCTTTCCTTATCCGTATCCTTTTCAGCCATCATTAATACCAATTCTAGAGATCGAGAGTCACGAGCTGCTTCAGCTGGACCTCTAATAAATCCAAATGCTAATGGCAATAATGAAGCAAATAGTACAGCTTCCACGAGAACCACCGGCGCCATACCTAAAATTAAGGCTTTAAATTTAGGCTCGAAACCCAACTCCAATACTTCACAACATAATTCCAATACATCAACTACGACTGAAAAGACAACAGCTGTGTCAACGCTTAAAAATGCACTAACAAAGAAATCATCATCATCGTCATCCTCAAATAACGGCGCTTCCGCTTCGGCAGCTTTGGCAACCACACAAAAGTTACAATCATCGTCATCGGCGGGAACTGCATCAAATTCAACCTCAACAATGGCTGAACAAAATAACAGCACTTTAAATCGTATTTCCAAATCGAGCTTACAATGGTTATTGGTTAACAAATGGATACCATTATGGATGGGTCAGGGTACCGATTGCAAAGTCATAGATTTTAATTTCATGTTTTCACGTGACTGTGTTGATTGTGATGCAGCTTCGGCAGCTGCACAAATGGCTAATCCCTATGGTACGCCACGTTTAACAGGTTTGCCACAAGATATTGTACGTTTTAATGCCAGAGCTGAAATGCACGCGTCATCTTCTACCGCCTACAGACGACACAATGAGCTGAACAATGCCAGACCACAACATAATACTTTGAATCGTTTAAGAGAAGCTGAACCATCGACCTATGCCAGACGTTACGAGGATCCATCATATGAAAATGTACATGTACAATGGCAAAATGGTTTCGAATTTGGCCGATCAAGAGATTATGATCATTCGCTGGCAGCAGCTACTACAGGATCAGGATCTGCCGCTTATGCTTCGCCAAACGCTACACGAGCACCGCTACAACGAGCTCGTTCGGAAAGCCCTAATTTAAGTCAACGTAATAATGCTTACTCTTCTTCCTCCAATAGACGCTCAAGACCGGCTAATAGCTTAGCCTCTAATCAAATAACCTCTAATAACAACGCCTCTACTCCGGCTAACACAGCGGCATCGACTATTGTTAAATTTAAAGATGCAACTTATCGCAATGCTGAAAAAACTAAAGATAATAGCATTTTCAAAGCTAGCTTAACAAAAGCGGATACGTTAGATGCTATTGACACTGCCAACAGCTTATTAGTGGTAAAACCTTCAAATTCTACCACAGCTGAGTCTTCATCACCCTTAGAAGATTTAGAAGGTGCTGTAGGTGGTGTAGACTTTGAGGCTACAAATGAAACAGCTGCTGTCATATCATCCTTATCAAATCCTATACAACGTACACATGAAATAAGTAATTTGGACACGATGCCATCATCCATGGCGCCTCCAGCTGTTGATATATTAGACAACGACATTATGCCAACTTTAGATACTAAGCCAACACCATCAACCAATAACGAACAAAAAGATAACTAAGTTTTATTAATAGTTATTGATGTAGAGACAAAGAGCTTTTCAAATATAAAGCAAGCCTTTTGAAATATTTGTTTTCAACTTTTATAGACAGCGATTTAAAAAATTTAAACAAACGAATATAGTATATCGATACTTCTCTACTTTTTGGTAGATAATACTTCAAATTGGATCGTTCCGAAATGTAAATTCTACAGACAAGGGAACGTTTCAACTTTCTGTTTTGAATAGTTTTGTATTTTGCTTTGAAAACTTACTGTACATCAAATGATAATTAATATTATTAATTTAAATTTATATAAGTTAAGATTTTTAAGTATAATTAAGAACTCATTTTACTTTTTTATTTCTTTTTATTTAATTTTATCTGAATTGTTTGCAATATTTAAAAAAAAAAGAAAAACGCGTGGATTTTATTATTTATTTTTAATAATTTTATAATTTTATTAATGTTTTTTTAATACATGAATATATGATACTGTTTACACGTATAAATACGACGATATTCTGCCCATTAATTATTTACTTACATACAATATTTTACTAAGATTTTAAAAGTATTATATGCACATGAAAAAATGAATTCTAAAATGCAACTACTTTTCGTACACAAATATATACAATATATTACTAAACAATTAAAAATATAAACAAAACTCATTTCCTATTTTTACAAACGATAAAAATTTGAAAGACTTACGTTTTCCTCTAACCTAAATACTTACGTGCATATGCTTTAATCCACTGTCTTCCAGTTTTAACTGCTGATTCTTTTATTATATACTTTTTCTCGTACTTCTTTTGACTGATATTTTACTCCCGTTCAAATCTTTCTTATCCTAATTCCTTTTTATCGTACACATTTAGAGTTTTAACATATTTATATATATTTATCCAATTATAATAAATAAAAAAATTAAAAGAAAATAGTTTTTAGCAGCGATTTTAAATACTCTTTAATGACAAATACATACATACATAATACATATAATATATAATGAAAAAAGAAGATAATACTAATGAAAAACGCACAAAAAAAAAACAATGGAAAAAAGTTAATGAAATAATTATTTTAAAATAAAATTGAAGAAGCATTTCACATAACAATAACAGAAATGCAAACTCTAAACATAGTATATAATAATGCACTTATGTATTAAATAAATTTATAATAAATATATGTGGTTAAAGAAAAGATATGAATGACTTTTTCATATATACATACTCAATCATTAATCCTATAATTAGCATAAGGTACCTTAAGGTTTCTGCATTTTACCTGAAGCCCAAAGGGTCTCATAGTAACAAAAATTTCAATAAATTCCTTTGTCATTTCAAAAGGGAATAAAACAAAGAAATTTAAATGGAAAAGTACTAAAGTACTGTTTTTTAGAATGAAAATGAAATATTCTTTGTTTAGAAAACAGATCAAAGTGAACAACCATGTAGTCGGTGACTTAAGTTTCCGGTCAATCATGGTCGAACCGAACAACAGTCGCGTTACCAGCTGACAACTAGAAATTTTTAGTTGCCAAAAAAAAAGTACTTTCAAGTAAAATTTGTAAATGCTGTTTGTCAGTTGTAGTCCGTATGATCATTTTGGACCAACGCAACTAAGAGGGTTTCCTTCCCAGCGTTGTACGTTTAATGTCGTATGAAGATAATTTGAAAGCAAGGGAAGACAAATTATAGCGTATGCTGAGTTGTTGTAGTTTTAGTCACGAGGAAGTTTCTCTTTTAGTGAGGTCATACAGTCAGCATTGAGATTGTCCTTATGTGATCGTAGCAAGGTTCTAACCCAGACACGAAAGATATGGTTGGGCCTATACACTGAATGTGTTAGGTCGTATAAGTTTCTGTAAAGTGACTCATCCTCCTGTTGAAGAAATAAAAAAAGTGAGGGCCAGTTATTCCGACTATCGGAAAGACGGATAGGGGATTCTGTATAGCTTCGGATAAACTCTTCGATGACGAGGCTGTTTTCACGGATGAGTTCAAAATGAAAATAGACTCAAGACGTCAGGTATCTTTATATATCGAACCGATATCAGGGAATCATATAGTCTTCCATAGGAATGTAGTGCTTTTCAAATTAATAATCTAAAGTGTTGTAAATGTGTACCTAACTATGTCACGCGATAGAATTATATTAATATTTGACAGATAAGATTTATTACCAACTTTCATTAAAACACTGTTCGACGTTAACGTACTGTCATTAATAATAATTAAAAACGCTTGTTTATTTTACTGACACTATGGCAAAAAACGCCATATTGACATTTAATTTTCTTTGTTTATTTTCTTTAATATGGCAACACTGATCCCTTCTGACGTTTTCCTTTGGCAACAAAAAGAAATAATTGTCATTGCATTTTTTACTACCATAATCTACGGAAATTTTGGAAACTCTTTTTTTTTATTATAGTTTTTCTACCAAATATTCATGCAAAAATAAAGTATTTTTGCATTAAAAGCGTACATGTCTTTCCGATTCAAACGTAATTATGTTGACAAATATTCACGCCTTTTAAATCGAAGAGATAAAACAACATCAAAGCTGTGAAAAAAAAATTAAGGGAATTGCTGCTGCTGGCTGTCTGTCGACCAACCAACCAACCAACACACAACACAAGAAGAAGAGACACGTCTGTCTGGGGTCAAGATTTACGGGTACGATAAAATAGTAAAACAACAACTTAAATAGAAAAAAAAAGAAACAGAATAATTAAGACACCAATACAAGGTTGTTGTTTATTTGTTAATTATGACCTCTTTGTTAATGCAAGTTTTACTTATTAATTTTCTTTAGGCAGTCAATTTTGTATTTTCGAGAATACAAACCTTAGAAGAAGAGAAAGGAAACACGACGAAATGGAGGACGGACTAACGAATGAGCAAACAGAAAAGGTTTTACAATTTCAAGATCTGACGGGAATTGAAGATATGAGTGTATGTCGAGACGTATTAATAAGGCATCAATGGGATTTGGAGGTGAGTAAAAGTTGCAATATATGTATACTCTCTGGATTTTACCACTTTGTTAGATAAAATCTGCTTACACCTGCCACAGATAATACAAGTGCAGCGTTTAAATCATGGTGCTGTATAAAATAACAAAATACTGTTATGTTTCTGGATTAGTAGTGAGGAACATTATCTTTCTCTTTATCTTTGTTTTTGCCTTCAGTATAAAGGATTGCTTTAGCTCTGTGTTTCGGATATCTGTTTAAAAGCCTTTTCGTAAGTTTATCCATAGTTTATCTTACGAACTATGGTTGCAATGATTGGCTGAATAGTGTTAGGTGCTATAAGCGCTGAACAAATCTTTATCTTCCGCGTAAAAGTTTTCTTTAATTATTCATAACTGGGTTTATGTGAAATTTGTTTGAATATCATCACGTAATCTATGAATAATTAAATGTACTGCTAACTGCCATAGATGTTACGCATGTCCACTAGAAGTTCATGTCATGCATGAGAAAACATGAAGCATTTAAAAATGATGATTTGACGAAGTATTGCTAAAGATTAATTTCAAACGGGTGTACCGTCCTGCAGTGCTATCAGTGTATATATTCGCTGAATAACTCTTTGTCTTCAACACAAAGAACGCCTTTGATTATTCGTTATTGTTTTTCAAGTAATCAGGCAGGTAGTCAGTAACGTTATCTTTTTGCGATATACTCATGACGTTTCGATAATTGAAAATGGTCTCCACATTTTAAACAATCCGGTGGGTGGGGTTAGTCCAACATTTTATATAGATTCGTATATCTTTGAAACACTACCCATTTCTTCTCTTTATCTTTCTTACAAAGTTAATTTTAATAAAATCTAAGTCACACATGCAGAAGATTAAAAAAATCAATATTAAATTTTTTAAAAAAAATTATTCAGTCTCCCCTATATGGTGCTATCTTCTGCACAAAAAGTTTTATATTTCTGACGTCAGTTCAGCAGATTTTCTTTAGTATTAGAGCTTCCTTTCTGCCTACAAATCGAAATGCGGCTCCAAAAGTTTATTAATTAAAGGATGAAATACATTTTGAAGATGATGTCTTAAATAAATAAATATTAACTTGATTTTCAGGTAGCCGTACAAGAACAAATGAATATACGTGAGGGTAGACCCTCATCCTTCGTTGGCTCTAGAGATGTACGAGCACCAGCTGTCATAAATGATCGATTTCTACAACAAGTGTTTTCTGCGACTATGCCTGGAGGGCGATCAGCGAGAGGTTCGACACCCGGCCCCATGCCACGTAGTATAACAGGCATTTTAGGTTATATAATAAATATGGTATTCCAGTATTGTTATTCAACAATATCAAGCATTTTGGGTGCTTTTCTTGGCGGAAATGAAGAAAGAAGTAAGTTTTTTTTTAAATTTATAGAAATCGTAAAGATAACATTAATTTCATTGCTTCCATATATAGTTGTAACAGATCCTTTGGGCGATGTCATGAATTTCATACATGCATATAGCGAACGTTATCCCGAGCATCCCGTCTTCTATCAGGGTACTTATGCCCAGGCCTTAAACGATGCGAAACAAGAGCTACGTTTCTTGCTGGTATATTTACATAAAGATCCCGCAAAAAATCCTGATGTCGAAACGTTTTGCAGTCAAACGTTATCAAATCGCTCAGTTATCGATTTTATAAATCGCAATACATTGTTTTGGGGTTGTGATGTATCATCTCCTGAAGGCTATCGTGTTTCACATTCAATTAATGCCAAATCATATCCCACAATGGTTTTGATAGCATTAAGAGCTAACCGTATGGTTGTAATGGGTCGCTTCGAAGGTGATTGTACTGCCGAAGAGTTGGTTAATCGTTTGCAAACTGTGATCAATGCCAATGATGTTTGGTTAAGTCAGGCCAGAGCCGATCGTTTAGAGCGTAATTTAACGCAAACTTTGCGTCAACAACAAGACGAAGCATATCGTCAGAGCTTAAGGGCTGATGAAGAAAAAGAACGTTTAAGGCAGTTAGAGAGAGAAAGAGAAAGGGAAGCAGAAGAAGCTTTAGAAAGGGAGAGGCAAGCAGCTGAAAGACGTAAACAGGTAAAATGCAAACATAATTTAAATAATTCATAGGAAAATACAAGAATTTTTATTTTTATCAATTAATTTAGGAAATTGTTCAGCTTAAACTTGAAATGGCTGAACAAGTACCATCTGAACCACCCGCCGATGCTGCAAATGCTATAAGTGTGGTATTTAAACTGCCAAATGGCACACGCATTGAGCGTAGATTCCTGCAATCAAATTCCTTAATAGTAAGTTATTGTATTGAATACATTTGAAATTTAATATTTTTAATTCTGCATTATTTCTCTACAGGATGTTTCCAATTACTTATTCTGCCATCCATGTTCACCGGATGAATTTGAAATAACAACGAACTTTCCAAAACGTGTTATTTATTCCAAATCAAATGATCTTGATTGTGCTGCATCAGCAAATGCAAATAAAACTTTATCAGATGTAGGTTTAAAAAATCGCGAAGTACTTTTCGTAAATGACTTAGAGGCGTAATATAAATTTAATGACAACGTATTGCAAATAAGGTTTTAGCTTAAATTCATAACCTTTTTCCTCGTTGCAAATAAACAAATATAAACTATAAAACTGGACAAATAACACGGCAAGAAACAATTGCCATTTTTACATCTCATAACGGCAATTATTATTGTATGTGTTTTAAAGACGTATTTCAATTTTTATAAGTGTACACGCAATCATTAATGAAATTCCTAATTTTTGTTAAATTAATTTTCATTTTTTTTATTATTATTTTAACTTTTACTTAAACACAAAAACAAAAATAATATATTGTTTATTATTTAACTAATTTCTAAAATAAGCACATTGCTGGAAAATGTAAAATAAAATAAAACAAAAAATACACACCATGTTTCTAGTAATTTAAAACAACATTATGTAATTCAATTTATTGCTCTTTACAACAAAAATGAATCATCATCATTGGATGCTGAAGAACTCTCAATGAAGACCTGGGTTACGCTTTTTTGTTATACACGCCGGAGGCTTACGGTAAAGTATTAAAAATTAATTTCGTAGACTTTAGCTATTAGTAACTCTAGGCCAACAATATCTTTCGCTTTGAACGTCTTACAAACAGGTCTATAAACTTTTGGTTGAGAAAAGCTCTACTTGGTGCTTGTATACTCTCTTAAAATTCACCAGCGCTTAAAATTCATCACATACAACTTAAATATTTTGTATGAGTGCAAGACATTCAGAATATCCAAGACTAAAAATTTAAAAATCTTCTGATTAAGAGTATAAGAGCGTATAAAGCCAGCCCGACACTTAGCAGACTGCATAACTACATCAAATTCATAAATTCTTAAAAACTATTGAGAGTATGTAGAACTTTGTTAACAATGTTGGCTGTTTATTGCGTATGATTATGAAGCAATGAGACTGTATATGATCTGGCATTCTTTCCTTTTTTTTTCTGCAAGGTTTTCTAGATTTAAAATTAATTGGTACCCAATTACCTTTTTTTGAATGAATTCTGTTGATTGGGTATGTTCCTCAGAATATTGTAATTTTTTAAGTTTGAGAAGAATTTTCATGGGGTAAGAGCTCCAAATCATCATTATCTTTGAATTATATTGCCTCATTGCAACGTCTTTGAGGCGCAAATGTTAACGTTAGGTTTTACAACTTCTGGGATGGTGTAAGGTTACGGCGAGAGGAGAGAGCAATGCGTATTCACAATTGATAATGCAGTAGTACGCTCTGTATATTCTGTGTATGAAATGCATTGGTTTTAAATATATGACTAATGATTTCTTCAATAAGTAAAGAGCTGAGGAAGCGAAGTAAACTATTTTTTTACCACTTGGGAGAGAAGAGTGCACCTGGACTCAAATATGCGGATAATCTCTCTGATGTATCAATGAAGGTGTCTGAATATTTTTATTAAAAACTCCGGATAGTTCCAGTGTTCCAAATTGTACTTCCAAATTTTATTTTCAAAACTTTGTTTTAAATTTAATAAATTTCAAACTTATTTAAAAATTCATTGAATAACGAATTTTTTTAACAATTTTTTATTGTATTTCCTTTGCCACCCAGTGTATATGTTCTTACATTTTTATTCTATGTTTTCTATACTCTAAATACGATTGTCAATTTAACAAAGAATAATTTTGAAAATATTTTTAATTTGTAATACAACAATAAACTCTTTTTTTATAATTGAAAAATACAATGTCCGCTAAGAAGAAAAAACAAAACTACAATCATTGCTGTAGCGCAAAACAATGTGAGTATAAAGAGAAAAGAGCTTATTTCCCTAACGTTAACAATTCTTAAATATTTTCTTTTCAGATTACAGCGACGAAACGGAAAATCTGGTGAAAACTTTACAAATAACACCCAGAGTAATATTTTATAAACATAGTCTGAAATTGAAACATGACTATGAGGCCAAAATACATGTAGTCAACAAAGGTTTGGTAAATTAAATGCCCGTAAATAAATACACCTTTAGACAATTAATTCTATTAACAATATTTACCTACTTTTAGCATAAACGTCGTTTATTATACTCTGCAGATAGTCCTGACATCACTATTCATATTAGTCCTGTTGAAATGGCAAATGATTTCTTGCCTGCCGAAGGACGTTTAAATATTTTAGTGCGTATTACACCGAAGGATAAAACGCGTTTAAAACAACGTCGACATATTTATATCGATTGTAAACATCCGAATATTAAATTTTCTATACCGATTATTATACTAATAAAAGATGAAGTGGTATCGATACCGCCAATGATAACATTTCCACCGACAACCGTGCAAAATTTCGCATATTATGAGATGATAATCTACAACATGACCATGAACAAATTACAATACAGTGTTAAGAGGTTTGTAATCCATATTCTATCTACAGTATTTATCTTCTTCCTTATGTTCATAATATATTTCAGTGCCCCGCCTGTTGTAGTTGTACCAAAAAAATTAAATACAATATCGAAAAAAGATTACACAAAAGTTCTACTAAAACTCGACTGTCAGGAGTGTCAACCTGTTAGCGGCCTGGTAAAATTAAAATTGGGTACAGGTAAGGTCAAAGTAGACAACAGAAAATAATTCTCACTCACTGCCCTTGGGTTGTCTAGTACAGCAGAAGCATACTGTTTGATGAGAATATTTAACATTTGTTACCAAAGCTATTGAATTTTTCATTAATTTTCTTCTTTTCATTGTAAAGGTAATACTTATGACATTGGATTTTACCATCAGCCAAGGATAACGTCAATTTTTGTTGACACTTTGTATATAAGTTTCGATGTATTGCATTTTAACAATGAGCAAACATTGGAATTTACTGTCTGCAATGAATCATGTACCGATATGGTTTATGTTTTCAACTTTTCCCCGCTCGAAGAAGTAAAACTAAGGAAACGTATTACTGCTGTAGATTTCATATTGCCCATGGATACAGTAACCGGAGAAAGAATGGAAACGATAGACAAAAATCCAAATAAACATTTTCATTTTAAACCGTTATGTACTACTATAGCAGCGTTTTCATCACACATTGAAGAAGTAACATTTAGGCCCGTTCTGCATAAAGATTTCCTACCGGGTCCTAATTTGCCACCATTTGCAGTACAAACTGGCTTATGTATTAGACCCAAAGGTCATCCAGAAATCGAACCAAAATATATTAATTTAAAAGGTTTTATTTCTGGCATAGAAATAGACATTTCGCCAAAATTGATTGATTTGCGACGAGTATACTTCGGTGAAGAACATTGTGCCCACATAGAAGTGCAAAACTTGGATGGTATGTTGTAAGCTATGAATGCAGTTCATTAATAAATTGTTGCTATTGATATTTAAAGTTAATTGCGATGCTTATGTAAGCTACTATGGAACAACTTGTCCAGATGCTGGCAAATTCCTAATAACACCCACAGATGGTATCCTATTG
Organism: Sarcophaga bullata; assembly: GCA_005959815.1. NCBI lineage: Eukaryota > Metazoa > Arthropoda > Insecta > Diptera > Sarcophagidae > Sarcophaga > Sarcophaga bullata. Next base: position 1,060,656 of record QOCX01000004.1, read on the forward strand.
AAACCGGAACAAAGAGATCAGTTTACAATGCAATTTTATTCGACAGAATTTGGCAAGTTTATGGTCAAATTGAAATTTAAGGTAAAAAATGGCGGCATATATTCGGTAGTTGTAAAGTAAGTAATATCGTTATAAGTAATATCGTATAATATTTTATAAAAATTCTTATTTAAAAAGGGGATTTTCCCAGCAAGCACGTTGTAAATGTTTTCCCGATGTTGTTGATTTGGGTAACATTCCTGTTGCATTGCCACAAAAGCGTTTAGCATTATTACGTAATCCTTTAACGGTACCCATTACTGTACAACTATCCATTCCAGAAGATGGTTACGAAGTACCGTTAGTCTTAAATGCTCAAAACGTTCGAGATCATTTGCCAATTACTGTTGATGATCCCGTTTATTGTTTAACTCAAATATTAGAAAATGAATATAACGAAAAGCCAGACGACAAAAAAGGAAACATAGAGGAACACGCAGAATATGATGATGAAGAAGAAGAAGAAGAATTAGAAACGGAAATGTCCCAAAAAAGTTTTCAATCTGTAAAGGAAGACTGTTCTTCCTATAGCTCTGCATTTGAGGAGTTAGCTCTGGGTTAGTTAAAAAGAGCTTTGCCATACGGGAGCATCAATGTTGATAGCAGATTATTATGATTATGATTTGCAATTGTCAAGCTTGATTAGTCAAGTTTTAAATTGTTCTACGCTCATACAAGATACGTTTGTTTCTTCCACCAAGCATTAAGGCAACTTTTTCCTGAGTCCTATAAGTTCACATTGTAACACCGATATTCCATCATATAATTACAACTCATGATTGCGATCTCCCGGCTATTTCGTGAGTTTTATTTGAATTGGCTTTGGCTCCTTAAGTGTTGGACACTCCTCCTCCTCATCGTCTCAGCTTCCGCAGCATTCGTTGTGAGATCTTTCCAGTCTCCGAGTGTGTCCCGCTATATTTTTGCTTGCTCATCTGTAGAGGAATAATGAAACTCCATTGTATGAATTTAATTGAATTGGCCATTGTGCCAGCTTTTGCAAGTGTCTCGGATTTGCTGTTACATTCTGTATTACTGTGTCCAGGAACCCAGTCGAATATCTCCCTTTATTCTTTAGAGTCACTCGGCATTCTTGGATATGGTGTACACATTCTCTAGGAATCTAATGGTCGCTATGTTCTCGATAAATGTGTGTATATCACAGTGTTTTATACATTGATATCCGGTACGCATAACGGCAATCTATATAGCTATTATTTTAATTGGAATAGTATTACAGTTATCGGGTAGTGCAATGGGCAATCTAACGTTCTGGTTGTCCTGAAAAGATCCCACTTTCGACTTTGTCGCGTGATCTGGATCAATCAATGAGTAATTGTTCTCTGGAATATAAGGATCGATCGCAGGTTCAGATATCGTGTGGTTGATTTGAGTACACAGTCATATAGCCTGTATTCCTTTTTTGGCGCTTAATAATCTATTTTAGGTTTATAGTTCTAACGAAATAAAGTGGATAGAAATTAAATTGACCAGTTTTTACTTCTCTAAACGTTCAAGACGAATTAAAGTTGATGTGTGTGAATTATTACTAAAATTGCTAAGCATAGCTACAAAGTCAGTGCATAGGGTCGTCGCTTTGAGACAGCTCTGCCTTGTAAGATCTGCAAAGGATTGCCTGTTCGTCAAATCACCCGAAAGAAAACACGCTGTCTGATTGTTTGAAAGAAGTAGAAGTGTTACTAGGACACCAAAATTTTTAATTAAAATATCACAATGGATACGAACTAACATCGGCGTGGCTTTTTTCTACTTTATCAACATTGATTGGTCCTTAGTGGAAAAGTCTTTTAATGCCTTATAAGCAGCAATGATACCAATTGATATTTTTATAGATCATATACCGGGAATATCGTATGATTTAGTTTCTCATTTAAAGGCCCAAAGAGTCTTTGACAAACATGAAATAGAGAAACATGTTCTGGAGGTGGCTTTATCAGAACTACTTGAAACCCCATACTTTTTTGGAATGGATGAGTATAAGAATTACCTGCAAATGGATTGGAATGCCTTAGCCTCAGATCCGCGGGAAATTTATTGCAATAGTAATGAGATTATCTATCTTAAACCGAATGCTGTCCGAGCCGTTTCAATTGTGGTCGTACCAAATGTAGTCGGTTTCCATCGTAAATATATTGAAATGCGCGTTTGTCCTGTTATGCCCAAATGTATGGATAAAGAACAAGAGGAATTAAAACAAATAGTTGAATCCGATAAAATGACTTCTAAACTATGGGTGAAGTATAATTGTGAGATACCGGAAATAATTTGGGATAATTTGGTCATAATGCAAGATGAACTCTATGCTGGACAATATTATGATTTTGAAATGATCTTTCATAACGTTAGTGCTATTGGTGGTTTCTTTTACTATGATGTCGTGGTAAGTGTTTGTGAATACCAATCTTATTATATGTTTCTTAAGCTCATGTTATATACTTTTTTTTTTAATCATAAAGCCGAACTGCAATTTGGGTAAAATGAGTTTTGCTAAAAACAAATGGAAATTCTTTATTGAGCCGTATTCTAAGCTTTGTGTACCCTGTAGGGTAATATTTAATAAAATTGGTTTTATAACTTTATCGGGTCTGTAAGTATGCTATAAATTATATTTAATTTAATATTGAATTTAATTTGAATATTTTTATGATTTATTACCCAATTAAGGATTAAATTTGTAGGCGTCTATGCTGCTTATACGTTCCACATCAAATCAGCAATTTATGCACCGAAAATTAAGTATAGTCCTCATTCTATAGAACAATCAATAAATATTTTAGAAAATTACAGTATGTATGTATTTATTGAAAATGCCACGCCCACAGCTACTTGGTTTAAATTAAAAGTGGTTAGTTTCATGGCCGAATTTGTTGGAAAATTATTTTAAATAAGTGTTTCCTCTTCTTTTTTTTATAGAAAGATGAAACGGTCACTTCAATAGAACCTCTAGGTGCACAATTGGCCCCAACTGGACAAATTATGTATGTCACAATAAATGTGTTCTACCGGGATCCGGGAACGTATAAGAACATATTGTACGTCATCATGGAGTTTGAAACTATAGAGGTACGCATAGAACTTGATAGTATAAGACTTTGTTTTTTTTTAAGTAAAAAAAGGCTACAAAATGAAGTCTTCGATAACGAAAAAATGTAAGAGGACGTGGTTCTTAAGCAGGCTTGTAAAAGCTGGCAGCAACGGAAAATTTAATGGAATTTGTACATGAGATTGACACTCCACTATAGAGAAGCAGACAACTGGTCACCCTCTCTCTAACTTTATTCGTTTCCAAAAGTGGGACGGGAAAAAGCGAAATTGTAACGGTGAATAAGACGAGGAGATTTTCTGTATAGGTTATTGTCTGAGTATGTCTTATGCAATTTTGGGACACTATGGTTATATCAAGGTTGCCTTGAAAGCATATAAAATGTCTATACTTGGCATTAACTTAAGCTAATTTATGTAATGGCTTTAAAATTATTTCAGAAAATACCCATCACACTGCATGTTAGGGGTATGCCCCTATTTTTTGAACCTGATATTCGTAACAACAATTTGGACGTTGGTTATGTACTTTGCAGCACGGAAGAGGACTACAATCAAGATAAGCCCAATTTTGGCAAAACTATTAAAGTGATTAATAAAGGTTTATGCGATTATCATATAATTATTACACGCACTAAATGTACGGAGAAGCCAACATGTCATATAAGCTTCGTAAAATCCAAAATAACAATAAAACCCAATAATTTTGTAATACAATCTATGTCTGAAGCTTATTTCACTGTTTTTATAAATTGTTGCGAACCGTGTGATATATTTAATGAATTTCGTATCGATATAGCGGATGTTAATGATATGCAACGTGCTATAACGTATCGTTTTACACTGCAAGCAAACCTTGTAGTGCCGCAGCTGAACTGGAGTCGTCGTGATATAACCATGAACTACTTTCGGAAACACAAATATCAAGAGCATGATCAATGGGGTAAGTATTACAGAATTTATAGATTTTTTTCTTTTCATTTTTATTACATGTTTATTGTTTATTGATTTGTTTTCTTTTCTTTTAAGAACTTATTAAATTAACAAATTTTACACAAACTTTTATGGAAAGTGTAAATCTGAAATTAAGTGGTCCGTTTAAAATTAAGGAATTATTTGAACATCCGTTTGAAAACGAATTGAATTTCTCAATGGCGGGCTTAGAAACAAAACAATTCTTTGTTATGCTGGATAAGCCTTTAATTCGTGATCGCACAAATAAATATTATGAGGGACGTATTACATGTTGTGCTAACTCTAGACTGCAGGTAATTTTTATTTGAAAATCTTTGTTAATGACTGAATTAAACATTTTCCCGTTTTATTCGTTAGAGGCCAGTTTATTTAAAAGTCTTAATGTATGTACCCGAAATTGTTTTGAAATATCAGCAGGTAACATTATTCACCAAAGATATGGAAGGTGGCACATTTATTGAACTTAAAAATCCTGGTGATGTACCAGCAATTTACAAATGGAAAAAGTTACACGAAGAGTGGCACTATGTCCAAGAGGTATGTACCTGATTTAACATACTGGCTTATAGTGAGACCTTATCAGTTTGAAGTAAAAATTTAACTAATAAGAACAGTGTCACTTTAGCAAATGTGCACTGTTCCTTTTAGACCTGGGTTAAGATAGTCTACGCCGAATTTAGAGACAGTAATTAGACAGGGATTAATTACAGAGTGGTTTGAGAAAATAGTGCAAATAACTGATTTGAACAAAACGCCGAAAACATTTTATCAACTTTTCATTTCATAATTCACGGATTTATTGATCTAACCTTTTAAATTTACAAAGTTTTAATCAAATTATATTTACAACTGCTGATTAACTTTATTTTCTTTTTTCATTCTCCACTTAATAATCGAATAATCGATTTAAAATCGTTAGGAAGACGATTGTGAACAAGTTGCTTCAATTGTTTTATCCGAGATAATACGTATGCTTGACATAGAACCTATTAATCTGGCATTAGATTCTGAAACGAATTTGACACGGCGTTATCAAAAATATAAATGTTATCTAAAGGCAATTGAGGATCCCATTAATATTAAAAGTATTATATACGATATCATAGACAATTTGGACTTGACGGTTAGACGTTATAAATTATGTGTTGATGAAACAGATAAAGAATGGGAGTGTTTCAATATTAGAGAGAGATTCCGAAGTATGGATAAAGGACCGACAAAGGAAAGTAATATGGAAATACAAATCGGCGAAGCCTTGTCTTTGGAATTAAACGAAGATCTATCCTATGAATGGTTAGAAGAACACTTCTATTCGGATACATTCTTTATGAATCGGAAATTTCAAACAACAAGCAGTACATCTGCAGTCGCAGACATTCAGCATTTAAAAGATGATGGTTGTGCTTTCTACACCTTAGATTATGTTATAAACCATTTGAAATTGGAAGACAGCTATGCATTGTCATCGCCCAGTTCAGAAACTTGTGAGCTTGTAAAAAGTGTTTATTTCTTTGAGAAATGTGGTCTACTGGTGGAGAACGAGAAACAATATAGTGCCATACATATACCACCAATAAGAAGAGGTATGTACAGAGTACAATTACTATACAATTTATTTTAAAATGCATTTAAGTTTAAATACGATATATTTTTTAGGTTATGAAGTACGAGCTCAATTTGAATTAGATGTTATCGGTGGCAAATCTCAATTATTTGAATTAATTTTAGTTAATTTAGATAAAACCGTGGTGTTGAGTAAACAAAATATTTATCTAGGCTTAAAGGTAAAATTAGCGAGAAACCAAATTTATAGAGCCTTGGTGTTCCTTTATCTGGTATGGCAGCTGTGGTCACATATATGGATATGATTATACAATTCCGTATTCTTTCGTAGTTCTTATCGTAACATTACTTCTTACCTATCTTAAAGATTATCTTTATGGACGGTTAAACAGTTGATCTTACATGGTACTAGTAGAAGGATTCGTTCCTTATCTTAAATATTCTTATTCGCATTTAAATCAATGGACCTTATGAATAGAAACATTGCTTATTTCATTTTCCATTCCTTACCAGCGTAGTCGCGTAGTTTGCATGCACAAATCATCGACAACTATCACTGGAACGAAGATCAAGTGAAGAATTTTTTTCTTAAATTTTTCCAAAGCAACTGCATCCGGGCTCTACAAGTCACCCATTCCCAACGAGCATTAGTTTCATCGTGCCAGAGTGGTCCCTTCCACTTAATTTACATATTAAGACCTGATCTCCAAACTAGAAATATTTTTGCTGGTAACGACAAATCTAAGGTAAAAACAAAAGCCGATACACACATGTTCCTAAATGAACATACATAGGCTGTTTACTTGGAGAGTGCAGGAGTAGTGGTCTCGGAATATAAACAGCTGGCTAAATCGTTTTATTGACTATATCTGCCATACTACAGATAACTTATAAAGGCTTTATATACTCAGATTTAACGATTATTTAATTGTTATGTCTCCCTTTAATCATAGCCCTGGTATGAAACCTATAATTCACAATTTAATATGAGAAATATAACCAACTACCAAGTATCTTTAAACATCAGTAAAGTTCAAAAACCTGAAATGGGTCTAACAAAGCTTGCTAGAGGTTACCTGAATATAATTGGCGATAGAAAATTATATTTACCGCCTTATAAAAGCACCACTTTGAAAGTAAAAGGTATAATGGGTCTTAATGAAGAGTTCAAAAATGATTTGCGTATTGTGGTAAATGGTGGCGAAGAATTAACTGTAAAATTTAGTGGCCATGGCGTAATGCCGATGCTAGCGATTTGTAAACCTAAACTTAAATTTGGCTATCAGAGTCCAAGAGAAATCATCGATGAGTATTATCTCTTACAAAAAATATATTATTTCGATATATTTAAACCGATAACTGAAAAAGAATTCGATAACTTAAAAGGAGGTGATGAGGAAGATTCTGAAACATTTGATAAATGTTTAAGCACTTTAGCAGAACCATCTGAAGAAGCAGATCGAGAATCTAGAGCATCAAGGTCAACAACGGCGAAATCAAGAGATATATGTTTTTTTATGCTCATACGAACCTATGTTATAATTGAGAATAACGAAAATTTACCAAATGCCATTATATTGTATCAACTGCTACAAACAGAAAAGTTTGTAAATTATTTGCGTGCTAACAAGGATTTAAGTTCCTTCTTAGGCTTGGTTTATCAAAATTATCTGTTGCATCAGAAAAGTTATGATGCCAAAATGCCCACCAATTTGAAACATTTCACCATACAACCCCTGCCGTTTTATATGACACCACTTATTTTGGATATGGGTCAAATGTATTTTAATCAGTATCGTAAATTCGTTTTAGTATTGGAATTCTTGGGACCTGGTAAACTTATAGCTGCCTGCAGAAGTGTTGTTAAAATTCCTGGCTTAACTGTGGATTTCGGAATGACCGAAAAGTACCAATAAAACTAATATTAATGCCAGCATATAATTTCATCACATATTTTTTATCATTTCAGCACTGGTAATAAAGAATTTGTTTTTTATCGTTACGACGACAAATTAATCGATTCGAATGATGAAATCTATCGCAATATGAATGAACGACGTTTGGATGCTGAAAGAGATCCGAAAGTTAAACATGCTCATTCCTATGATTTTACACGACGTTTACAACATCAGCGTGAGATTACGCCGAAGGATCCTAAATGGCGTAATTACTATGATAGCTTGAATAAGTCAATCTATATGGAACAGAAGCATCATATTATACGCTGTAAAATACGTTCGAATTGTAATTATAACTTTTCGGGTACAAAAATTACCCTTACCCTATTGTTCAAGCCGCGAAGAGCTAATTATAAACCTAATCAAAAACTTGAGGACTATCTTTACATTGATGTAAGTATAGTAAAAAAAAAAGTAATGATTGTGAATAGAATCAGTTGTAAAGCAGGTTTAAGAAAAGCCTTACAAATACAGAAGTCCATCATTGACTATAAGGTCATATGCACGGCGAACCAAAGGTCCTAAATAAAGATATAATGCATGCTCAATTCATAAACGAATTGTCATCTCAACATCTCAATTTGTAACTGCCATTTAACTGCCACGAAATTTATTAGGACCCGTAAAATCGCCATTGCAACTGGTTAACCATTCATTTCATTTTAATTTTTTTTAATAAATGCAACTTAAAAAAAATAATTGCTTAATTTAATACATTAATTTTTAATAGATACATATGGGTCCCACATTACCTATATTGCTTCAAGGCATAATCGTTCTGGGACATGGAAGTGAATCTTCAACTCCAACATCAGAGTAACAATGGGCATATTTATTTAACGCACATAACATAGTAAACAAATTAGTATCGCTTAATGAACTTTGAACTTATAATTTTAATTAAACTAAATTTATTAATACATACATACATACATATATTATTTTTCTAATTTGTTTACCTTTGTATAAATTTATTTTATTACAGTAAAATATATATTTTTTTATTAACAAATCTAACAATACATATTCAATTGGCGGAAGAAATAATGGAATATTAATAGGACAATAAATGAACTGCAGACTGGTAAACCGGCAGCTTTCATCCAACCCCAGATGCTAGAAAGCAAAAGAGAATAAATTTTAAATTAATTCAGGAAAAGGTTATGGGAATTTTCATAATTTATATGAAATATTTTCTTAAGGAAAAAAAGCCAACATCAGGTCACTCCAATTAGCATTTATAAACAAGATAGGGTTTTTTTTTGTGTTGTAACATAGATACACCATCAAGATGGAATTTGCGTTGTAAGGCGAGTCCTTAGGAAGCCTAACCGCACGTTCATATTATACCAGAATTCGCACTACGTTCGCAGAGGTTACAGAGGCTATAGAGCTATACTCTCCAAGTTTCTTTTCTTAAAAACCAAATTTTTTTTCTTCTGGTATTCTCAACTCTCTGAGGAGCAAGCGTAGGGCCCCAATCACTCTCTTACACACGACTGTGGCAAGATTTTTGATTGACGTCATTCCATAAGCATTTTGCTGTCTTCAGTTCCGCGAAGATTTTTTATTAATTCTTGCGTGTACACTAACTTGTTGGTATCTTCCAGTAGTATTTGTCCAGCAAAAAAGCCTCAATCTCTGAATTCTCAGAGAATGACGTTAGCAATGAACAGCAAAGAAAGATCAGGTTATAGAACAAATCTGTTCTTTGTTATTTAGCCAATAGGCTGAAGCAAATAGCTAAAGGCCTATATTGTACACCTGTTCTGCGGGCCATTTTTCTTTCTAACGCCACATTTTCCTAACTCGAACACAGCTTAGAGTTTAGTGTCGCATTATAAAAACTTAAAAAGTATACTTAACTATCAGTTCGACTTACTTAAAATCATCTGGGTAAAATTCAAAAGGTTCCGTTGGCATTTCACCACAATTAACAATCATAACTGGATCTATAGGATGATCATCGGTGTCTGTTTTAACCTTTAATTAATAAATACAACAAAATTACACACTTATTTGTAAATATTCACAGATGAGAGAACACCAACTTACATCTTCTATGGCATACACAGTATCCATACCCTCTAAAACTTTACCAAATACGGTATGCTTGCCATTCAGCCATTGAGCAGCTACAGTTGTTACATAAAACTGGCAACCATTTGTATTGGGACCACGATTAGCCATACCCAAATATCCGGGTCTATTATGTTCTATATCAAGAGCCTCATCCTTGAAAAAATCACCATAAATACTTATAGAACCAGTACCATCATTATTCACTATATCACCGCCTTGTATTAGGAAACGATTAACTACACGATGAAATTCAGAACCTACATATGTAGTGCCGTTTATGCCTCTCAGACATATATGTCGAAAATTTGTAACTGTTTTAGGTGCCTTTTTACCAAACAAACCGAACACAATACGACCAACTGGTTTCTTTTGATGTTTAACATCCATGTAGATTTTGGAGGTTACCGTAAAACTTAAACCCATAACACAGCTTGAGATGCTTTCCAGTAAAATTAATAGCTTAAGTATATCCATATTCAGATTTATTCTATTTTATTACAGATTCAGCGAGAGAGAGAGAGAGAGAGAGAGAGAGAGAGTAAGCAAGAGTATTATAATGTGATAATACGTTTATCTATGATGAAATTTTCAATACTAAATTGCCTTTTTTATTTTTGTTTCTTAATGACTGTAATGTCTAGTTTCTATTCTTTTCATTTTTTTAGTGAAACCTTAAAAGTATTTAGTGTGTGTATAGTTCTCGCATTTAGGTTTTTAGCATAAGTTTAACAAACCTTTGATTATTTCTATGTCGTATGCATTGTCACATTCTTTAGCAGAGCAGTAAAAATTAAATAAAATTTATCGATTTCAGAAAAAGAAGAAAACAGGAAAATATTTATTACTTTTAGCAATTTGTGTTTTAGCAAACAGAATGAACTTATTAAGTATTGACCTACAGGTCTCGGCATACAAGTTTAAATAAAAGCTTATCAGTATTGTATGGTCTAGTGATGGACATTTTTTTATCAATATAATGCATCGATGTTATATCGATTTAATACAAAATACATCGATGTTTTTCATGCATCAATTGAACTCAAATTGATATTGGATTTCTTTTAACGTCTCCCCCTATCCTGTTGCCTAAAAAGACGTCAGGCTACTGTTCGGTGTAAGAATAGTTCAAATAAATTTATATATACTTTGATCTCTTACGGCGCTTACAACTTCAGACTTTAAAAACTTCGATGCATTGAATAATTAAAAAATCATCGATATTATTTCATCGAAATTGATCAGTTAAAAAAAAAAAACAAAAAAAAAAAGAAAATATAGCCCATCACTAGTGCAAACGGACTATTTAAAATCACACACGACAATCGACATTTAACATTCGATCACTTACCAATATTTTTACTCTTATGTCATATGGAAATAAACAAACATTCCTCATCGGCTGATAAAGTTAATACACAAAAAGTACAACTAGAAACCAGAAATTTTACTTCTAATTATTCTAAACAAAGTATGTTAAAGTTACGTAATTAAAATTTTTTATTATAAATAAATTAAAATTCATAACTTAACCCTTTGACGACCGTAGCCCTAAAATTTATTTTTATTTCATTATTTTTGCATTCGATGGAGAAAAACCTTTTTTTGATTCCTTACTGGTATGCGTATCATTATCAACTACTCCTGACCCAATTAGGTGACCTAGACAAGTGTTTTTGTATTTGTGCTTCTCTCTGTTTCTTCTAGTTGGGTAAGCTAAATTTTGCCGAAATTTTGTTTTTATTTTTGGATGATAACTGAACTGTAGTAAGCTGGAGTTCGATTGCTGTTCATATTAGATCCAAGAATTTTGTGAGGAGTTCTTATGAATTTGGATTCGAAAGAAAATTCAATCGAATTTTACCAACACTTTCTTCTTGCTTTCGTTATTTTTTATGTTCTGGTTCTGAACTGTCTTAATGACGAAGAAAGAGAAACTATACACACAACATAAGTGATGTGCGAAGCTTGGACGTAATCCTGACTGTGGGGGTTGTAATAATTAATTATGTATGTATGTATACAGCATCGCTGTGCTATTGTTCTAGTGCTGTAATAAGAGAAGTACAAAAATAAGTTTAATGACCCCCGAATGAAGCTGCCGCATAGCACCGTCATACAACTAAGATCACATAGACTCGTTTTGCATGTTCAAAGCTTTGAGTTTGATGCAGCGAAGTGAAAAACCAACACGCAACACATTCAACGTGTGCACTTGCTAGTATAAACAGTTTGCAGAAACTATAGCAAGATTTAAAGTGAATTTAAAGGATTGTAAATGAGCAAAAGGGGTCTTAGATCTTCCGCTTAAATCAAAATAAAGCATTTCATAAAATCAAGTTATTTCACTTTAACTCCCGTAGTATACATGAAAATTATTTTTGATTTATAAAAACGTAATTTATATAAAAAATTTATTTCATAAACCTTTCAACAAAAAAAAAAAAAAATAAATAAACAAAGAAATTAATATTTTAATTCAACATAATTTTCTTTTTTTTTATTAATAAAACATTAATAAATTTTTTCTTTAAACAGAAAACTATTAATTAATCAATTATTCTCTAAGTATAAAAAAGGGCTATAAATCAATAACTTAAACATAGTATTACCATATATAAACTATTCACTACATAACAAAAAATTCTTATTTAATTCTATTCTATTTTATTTTAAACTAGTCAATATTTTTTGTATTATAAATGGTACTTAAATATTAATTGTTTTTTCATTTACAAACATTTAAATCAATAGGAAGTAGAGTGAGCCTCAGGTTAATGAATGGGATTATAAATAAGCAAAGGCATATATATAGATACATAGATTATAATGCACATATTAAAAAGTAGAAGGAAACTAAATATTTCAAATTTGAAATGCAAAATGGTACGTTTTGTTAGATAATATTTTCTTTTTTTTTTTTTTGTTGCGTTCTAACATGATTTTGAATATCAATATTTACATATAAACTGATGAATATATCATGTAATTAATATAATAAACGTTTAGTGTGTACAGTCCATATTATTTATACGAATTTTCATACGAACATTATTCTTTTGGGTTTAATTTCAATTTAACAGTAATTCTAAAAGTTTTGCCTTTTAATTTAATCATAATTTTCCTTATTTTTTAAAATAAACTTGCAAATTAGCTTTGTATTCGAGCAGAGTAGATAAAACGATTCCAAATAATCTAATAAATGCAAAGGAAGCACAGGCATACAGGAGGCGAGGACAGTAGCATTTAACAGTCTTAGTTTCTTTTTGTTACTTTTCACATCAGGCTTAAATGTATACGTGGTTCTAAATTTTAAAAATTATATTTATCTCTAAAGTCTTTTATTTACTATCACAGTCGTTATTTGTAGGTATAGGTGATGAAGTTGATGGCCCATCCTTTAGAAGGAGGTTATCATCAGCCCATTCCTATATGCGTTTACTTTTGTTAGGATGTATATATTTGCACGAGTTGCCCAAACGACAGTGACCACGCATAAAAGCCTTACAGACACCGTTGTTGCCATTGCCACCGCCGCCTCCTCGATTATTAGGACCAGAACCAGCCGGCCGCCAATTATTGCCCCCACCATTGTTATCCTGGAAATTTGAACCACCACTACGCCAATTTCCACCGCCATTGTTTCCTCGCATGTTATTTCTGTTATTATGGCCGCCACCGCCTCCGCCACCGCCGCCATTCATCATTTGGGGTGGGCAATTGTTACCCATCATGGGGCCAGGGCCTCCAGGACCAATACCGTTCATCATACCACCGTTAGGTCCTAAAGGTCCAAAATTATTTGGCCCATTGTTAAAGGCAGAAGGTGGTCCACCCATGAATGGATTGTTTGGATGTCCTCCAAAATTATTTGTAAATTGATTCATAAAGTTTTGTGGTCCGTTGTTCATCATAGGACCAGGCCCCATTGGTCCCGGACCGCCCATGTCCATAATTGGACTGCCATGGCCACTATTAAATGGATTATTCATCATAGGTCCATTACCACCCATTGGTCCATTACCACCCATTGGTCCTGGACCGCCCATTGGGCCAACCATTCCATTTGGTGGTCCCTGCCATTGATTTTGTGGGCTGCTTTGCATTGGCGCTACATTAGGAACATTAGGTCCTTGATTTCCTACGAATGGACTTACAAACGGATTAAATGGATTTCCGCCACTCTGCTTATTACTATTGGGCACATTTGTTATTGGAGCCGATGAACTGCCAAACATATCCACTGGACTACCTAAGCCACCAGTGCCAGACATTGAATTATCACCTTGTTTTGGTGAACCTCTAGGTTCTGGCCAAGGCATGCTTGTGAAATCATTAACTGCATCCGGATTGCCTGTTAAATCATCCAAAGGTATGAGAGGAACATCGTGATTGAAAACAGGTTCAAATTCTGCCTCGGCAGGTGAATCGGGTATGAGGGCATGAGTGAAATATAAAGCTCTTAATGTTGTTAATTCACGTTCTGCTTGTATTTTTCTTTGTTTCGATTGATTGCCTTCAGGATGGGGCGGCACATCATCGACTTCAATTAAAGGTTTCCAGTTAGTTTGTGGTTCCATATTGTCTTCTTGATTAAAACCACGGCGGGCCAATACAATGGCATCGCGTTCATTAAAACGCTCCAAATTCTTCATATCCATAAATGAAGTTTTGGTAACATTGCAACGCTCATTTTCATCTAATTCGAAATAACGCACTTGTTCAAGAGTTTCTTGTGGACGCCATGTCAATTTTTTCTTTGGACCTCTGCGACGATGTAACATCAAAACGCCAGGGGGTCCATTAGGACCACAACCCGGGCCAGGTTTTTTCTCAATAACAATTTCAATATCATCGTTTTCTTCTTCCTGTTGCTGACGGCTTGGCGATGAGCCTTTCTCATTCTTATTTTCACCATCATCATTTGTTATGTCGATACAGGTAACAGTTTTATCTGCAGCATCTAATTTCTTTTCTAGTGCCACCTTTTGCTCAATATCTTCTTTGACCTTCTTCAAAGGTATATCATCATCATCGTCCATATCCTTATCATCTATAGATGCTACACTTTCATCATTTCCTTTTGGTGCTAATGATTCATCATTTTCTTTATCTGATTTGGATTCTTCAGTTTTTGATTCATCCAATGTATCCTGATAGAATTTAAGAGGCATTACTTTTGGTGCTTCTGGACTGGTTGGAGAAGATGGTCCCTCTTTACCATTAACCAGTGGGGTATTAGGACGCTTACGTTTAGTAACCTTTTTCGGTCCCGTTGCTGCTGATAAAGCATCAGAGAAAAGGTTAGTTTCAACAAGTGTTTGTACTGGAAAAAAACAAAGAAAACAGGAGAACATAAGTATTAAGGTTTTTTTTATGATATTCTACTAGTAAATAAAAGTTAAAGGAATATTATGTTGAAGAGGCTTTTGCTTATTGCTGAAAATAAGAAAAAAAATGAATTATAAATTAATATAACCTAAAAAACCTGATCACATATTCGAATTCACTTAAACGGAATATGGAAACTGTGTAGTGACATTAATTAATTGGTAAGGATATTAGGAACTATACCAAGCCATTTTCCGAGTGAATAATTAACTTCGTAAAGAAACGATAATTTGATTTTTTTTATTTAAAAAGCGAATAACTAAAGATCCTAAATTCCACTTGAAAATGAGATCCTCAGCGATTAAATAAGTGCTGTGGGAGGCGGTAAAAAAAATCCATTTAATTTAAGACTAACATACAAGTTTCGAATCTACTTTCAAGTTCATAATTATAATCGTGTACGTTTCTCTTGCCTTTAATTCAAATGAATGTTAATATGCAGCATCATTTGAAAAGTTAACGCTCTGAAAAATGTAGTTCAAATGTATTTAAGAAAAAGCCGATCAATATATAATACCCCTGTTTTTGTAAAACGAGTGATCTTATAAGATCGTAAATTTACATGATAAACACTCGATTATTTTAAATATTTTTTGATTATTACCGATCAACTGAAACGGTTAATCTTGCAAAAATGGGAGCATATTTAAAAATATTATCGAGAGTATATTTTTAATTATTATCGATCAACTGAAATTGTCATTCTTGCAAAAACGAAAGTATATTTTTTAAATATCCGAGTACATTAAAGATCTTGAATAAAAAAGGTTAACAAACTTTTTAAACATTTTAAAATTCAATATGTAACTTCTAGCAAATAAGAACTCAGCAGTCAAACTATCGTAGTTTAGAAATGTTACACAATCTTACGTGATAATTCATTCTGAAGGGATAATAAAGACGGTTTTCTTGCCTCGCTTAAGCTTAATATGAATAATGTTTAAATAAATATACGCTGTCAATAATCCTTTGAGCTTGGTAGCAAAGAGCATCGAATAAATACCAATTTTAAGCAATAAAAAAAAACTTATTGTACATTGTCAGTAGCAATTAACGGACAAAGATCGTAAGAGGGCTATTAAAGACTCTTCGGGTCAAAAGTTAATCCTCCTTTAAAAATTTTAAAGTGATTTTATTCCCTTCGAAATTTTCAATGTATTTGTGAGTACAAAAACACATTTCTGATAAAAAAAAATAGGATTCCCCTAAAGTAGTTACAATTTGATGTTTTAAGGATGAAGCATGGCTGAATAGATCATTTCAAAATTTTTTTAAATTTTAAATTTTACAAATTAAGTCGTTTATTTATTATTTTAAGCAAGGATTATTATTTGAAATATACTGGCACCATAGACAGATAATGAGTATAAAAACTTCGAATTAAAATGATTAAAGACCTAACAATTTTGTTATTAAAGAAATTGAATAAGGATTGAATGAGCATTAAAATTTTATCAATTCAAAGATCAAAGCTGGGCGAAGAGAATAAAGTACAGTTACTGGTAATAAAGTGATAGTAAAAAATCAATATCGGTATTTAATTTTATTAAACCGTAAAACTATAATATACTCTCAGATCACGTTTCAAACAGATAATTCCCAATTCTAGAATTTGCAAAATTTGATTCCTTTAACTGATGTTAAAGGAATCTGTATATATGCATTTATTTTTAGAAGTATGTTCGAATTAGGAAGATATCGCTAAATCGGAGTAGAACATTTAATAATTTAATAAAACTTCTTTCGGTTCAAAATTTTTAATCTGATCAACACAGAACCGTGATCCCTAATTAATTTTGTTTGCGTTTGCTATACAAATAGACGTTCGTCTGAAATCGTTTATCTTACGGAAACAGGGGATTAATATACGATTACAATAAGCAGATATTTGACGAAAAACATAATCAATACACGTACATTTTGTTATATATTTACAAGAATTTAGTTGGAGGAAATTCCATCAAACAAATCTTTATTCCACTTTGAAAATAAGTCGCAATGTCAATGTTTAGAAACACATTTCGACAAATATTTGCTTAGCGTGACTGTACGGTTTAGACTTATGTATGTTTGTAAATTAAGTTTTCTCCGGATTAATGTAGATCCTTTAGATGCAATTCCCCTTCTTATGATATTTCAATATACAAAGAACATGATACTGCGCATGTCTATAATTTAGCCATTCCTCTCACTTATTATATAACTTGGTATTTATAAGAAATGCTACCAAACTTCAAGGACTAACCAGCTCAATTATTTTTCTTTTTTATTGTTGTAAATCATTTTATTTGTTTTTTTTGTTTATCTTCATATTAAATGTAGTATTTTAAAATTAATTATAAAAATATAAATATTATATATCATGTTATATACTTATCACACATATTTACCACAGCTGGGCACCGTTTTCTTTTTCGGATGCAAAAAAAATTAATTTGCGTACATGATAGCAGATCATTAGTTTAGGTACATTTGGAATATCATTTCAATTTGTAGTTGGTGCATTCGTACTTTGGTAATTTTATTATCACTATTACTTTAGACACAAATTAAACCGATAATTTAAAAACATAGTTCACGATATTTTTTTAAATGATTACATACACTCGCGTATGGTATATCTTGATATTGTATAGAAAATTACTTGGCGTCAAACTTTATAAGCAAAAGAATAGAAGTGTTCGACTCTCTACCAAGGGGGCGGTTGAAATAAAATTTGTATTTGTAAAGCCACAACTTACTCTCAGACGACGGTTAGAGCAGAATATGAATTTAATGAACTTAAATTAATTCTTTCATTTATTTTCAGAAGAATGTTCAAGTTAAGAAGATGGCACAACAACAGAGAACTGAAGAGGGCTTTTATTTAAAAATGTTGATATTTCTCCACACACGTGAATAATACCCTATACTATCAAAGGTACTGCATATATCTCGCCAGCTATTAAAATATGACCCAATATCATCATTTAGATCGGTCATCGATCAATTTTTTGAGTGAAAATTTCAACAAAAAAAAAAAAAAAAAAAAAAAAAAAAAAAAAAAAAAAAAAAAAAAAAAAAAAAAAAAA
>QOCX01000004.1:1080456-1099914 GCA_005959815.1 Sarcophaga bullata
TGGCCATCTAATGATGAACTTATTTATGAACTTTAATTTTCATTAATTCATTAATTCTTTGTTCAAATTGTCTACAATATATGTATGCATGTGGGTAATTCTATTACCTGACTGCTTTTAAACTATTTAGAAAGTTTTTTCTTTTCATATCTATAAGGTAAGATTTCATTTAGGCATCAATAGCCCATACAGGAAACAATTAAGCCGTTGCTGTAATCCCTGTAGCCCTTATGCTATCAACAAAATTCGGACACCGTGTAAAATGATCGGAGAACTGAAACAATCAGCAAACATATCTACATATGTCCTGGAACATAACGGAAATTGTGAGTTCAGTAGTAGCTTTGTAATTTCTGTCGACATCTGTATAGCATTGAGATTTTCTAATGAAAGCCTATCAGGCAATATTACTTCGTATTCAATGCTTGGAAAAAACCGCAATAGTTAGACAGCATTTCAGACCTATCGATATATACCCTAAGGACCATACCCTAAACCTGATTTCAATACAAAATCTTCTTTCGTGAAGCTTATAACAAACTCTGTAATCGACTTGACTCTCCATTTTATAATTCCTCAATGAAAGTTTTTAGTCCAAAACGAAACCTCAAGGTACAAGGCAATTAAATTGAAGACCTTTTTTAATGATGTTATTACAATCTTTAAGGACTGATTTTATCTCAAATAAAAGTTGTGAGATTTTCCAAGTTGGTCAGCAGATATGAAACCGACTTAGAGACTTAGACTTAACCTCATCGGTACCCTTCGCCTTACGTATTCTTATTTTCTTTGTTTTATTTTATTTTTAATAAATGGATGCAAACGTTTCAAGTTTAAAAACTGATTTTAAGTTCCATTTTGCCTGCAATGTTTCGCAATCTATATCCAGAACTCTACGTGGTATCTAATTAATTAGCAAACAATAGTTCGCAGGTAATAATGGAGCAAAAAAAAATAGGAAGTATGCTGTTGAATAATAAAATTTTACTATTTTTGAATTTGCATTTCAAAAAACGGATTGTATTGAGATCATCATCTATAAATAGTACGGAAATGTTTAAGACTTTCAAACAGTTTTCTTAAAGCCTTTCCGAAGTGGAAACCCTTACTGCGTGTAACGCCTTTCGCAAAGAAACAAAAAAATGGAAATATTTCAAACACTTCTCGGCATATTGCTTACTTTTCTAATATACACCGCAGTAAAAGATTTCTCAGGGCAAGAAGGTCAAGGTTCAATGGATACATCAAATGCCACGACTGAAGAATCGACCACGAATACCCCGAATGACACGCTTTCACCACCTGGCATGCCGGCATCAAATGCCATGGTTAAAGAATCGACCAAGGATACGCCAAGTAGCACACTTTTACCAACTGAAATGCCGGCATCAAACGCCGCGGTTGAAGAATCAACCACGAATATGCCAAGTAGCATGCCGGGCATCAAATGCCATGGTTAAAGGAAGCGGACCACGGAAACGTCAAGTAGTACACTTTTACCAACTGAAATGCCGGCATCAAATGTCGCAGCTGGAGAATCGCCCACGGATACGCCAAGTAGCACACTTTTACCAAACGAAATCCCGGCATCAAATACTGCGTCTGAAGAAACAACCACAAATGTGTTAAGTACAACACTTCTACCAACTGAGACGCCGGCATCAAATGCCGCTGCTGAAGAATCGATCACGGATACGCCAAGTAGCACGCGTTTACCAACTGAAATGCAGACACAAAATGCCACGGTTGGAGAATCAACCATTGATACGCCAAGTATCACACTTCTACTAACTGAAATGCCGGCATCAAATGCCGCAGCTGAAGAATCGACTACGGGATACGCCAAGTAGCACGGGTTTACCAACTGAAATGCAGGCACAAAATGCTACGGTTGAAGAATCAAGCATTGATACGCCAAGTATCACACTTCTACCAACTGAAACGCCAGCATCAAATGCCGCGGCTGAGATCGACCACGGATACGCCAAGTATTCCACACTTCTACCACAACTGATATGCCGGCATCAAATACCGCAGCTGAAGAATCGACCACGGAAAGGCCAAGCACAACACTTCTACCAACTGAAATGCCGGCACCAAATGCCACGGTTGAAGAATCAACCATTGATACGCCAAGTATCACACTTCTACCAACTGAAATGCCGGCATCAAATGCCGCGGCTGAAGAATTGACGACGGATAGGCCAAGTAGCACACTTCTACCAACTGAAATGCCGGCATCAAATGCCGCAGCTGAAGAATCGACCACGGCAAGGCCAACTACAACACTTCTACCACCTGAAATGCCGGCATCAAATGCCGCAGCTGAAGAATCAACCACGGATACGCCAAGTAGCACACGTTTACCAACTGAAATGCAGGCACAAAATGCCACGGTTGAAGAATCAACCATTGATACGCCAAGTATCACACTTCTACCAACTGAAACGCCAGCATCAAATGCCGCGGCTGAAGAATCGACCACGGATACGCCAAGTAGCACGCGTTTACCAACTGAAATGCAGGCACCAAATGCCACGTTTGAAGAATCGACCATTAATACGCCAAGTATCACACTTCTACCAACTGAAATGCCGGCATCAAATGCGGCGCGAAGATCGACACGGAAAGGCCAAGTACAAACTTCTACCAACTGAAATGCCGGCTCAAATGCGCAGCTGAAGAATCGACCACGGATACGCCAAGTAGCACCGTTTACCAACGAAATGCAGGCACAAAATGCCACGGTTGAAGAATCAACCATTGATACGCCAAGTATCACACTTCTCCAACTGAAATGCCGGCATCAAATGCCGCGGCTGAAAGAATCGACCACGGATAGGCCAAGTAGCACACTTCTACCAACTGAAATGCCGGCATCAAATGCCGCAGCTGAAGAATCGACCACGGCGAGGCCAACTACAACACTTCTACCACCTGAAATGCAGACACCAAATGCCACGGTTGAGGAATCGACCATTGATACGCCAAGTATCACACTTCTACCAACTGAAATGCCGCATCAAATGCCGCAGCTGAGAAACGACACGGATACGCCAAGTAGCACGCGTTACCAACTGAAATGCAGGCACAAAATGCCACGGTGAAGAATCAACCATTGATAGCGCCAAGTATCCCACTTCTACAACTGAAACGCCAATCAAATGCCGGGAAGAATCGACCACGGATACGCAAGTAGCACACTTCTACCAACTGAAATGGCCGCATCAAATGCCGCAGCTGAAGAATCGACACGCAAGGCCAACTACAACACTTCTACCACCTGAAATGCAGACACCAAATGCCACGGTTGAGGAATCGACCAATTGATACGCAAGTATCACACTTCTACCAACTGAAATGCCGGCATCAAATGCCGCAGCTGAAGAACCGACCACGGATACGCCAAGTAGCACGCGTTTACCAACTGAAATGCAGGCACAAAATGCCACGGTTGAAGAATCAACCATTGATACGCCAAGTATCAACCTTCACAGCTGAAACGCCAGCATCAAATGCCGGGGCTGAAGAATCGACCACGGATACGCCAAGTATCACAATTCTACCAACTGAAATGACGACATCAAATGCCGCAGCTGAAGAATCGACCACGGATACGCCAAGTAGCACGCGTTTACCAACTGAAATGCAGCCACCAAATGCCACGATTGAAGAATCGACCATTAATACGCCAATTATCACACTTCTACCAGCTGAAATGTCGGCATCAAATGCCGCAGCTGAAGAATCGACCACGGAAAGGCCAATCACAACACTTCTAACAACTGAAACGCCGGCATCAAATGCCGCAGCTGAAGAATCGACCACGGATACGCCAAGTAGCACGCGTTTACCAACTGAAATGCAGGCAAAAAATGCCACGGTTGAAGAATCAACCATTGATACGCCAAGTATCACACTTCTACCAACTGAAACGCCAGCATCAAATGCCGCGGCTGAAGAATCGACCACGGATACGCCAAGTATCACACTTCTACCAACTGAAATGCCGGCATCAAATGCCGCAGCTGGAGAGTCGACCACGGAAAGGCCAAGTACAATACTTCTACCAACTGAAATGCCGGCATCAAATGCCGCAGCTGAAGAATCGACCACGGATACGCCAAGTATCACACTTCTACCAACTGAAACGCCAGCATCAAATGCCGCGGCTGAAGAATCGACCACGGATACGCCAACTACCACACTTCTACCAACTGAAATGCCGGCATCAAATGCCGCAGCTGAAGAATCGACCACGGCAAGGCCAACTACAACACTTGTACCACCTGAAATGCCGGCATCAAATGCCGCAGCTGAAGAATCGACCACGGCAAGGCCAACTACAACACTTGTACCACCTGAAATGCCGGCATCAAATGCCGCAGCTGAAGAATCGACCACGGATACGCCAAGTAGCACGCGTCTTACACCTGAAATGCAGGCACAAAATGCCACGGTTGAAGAATCAACCATTGATACGCCAAGTATCACACTTCTACCAACTGAAACGCCGCATCAAATGCCCGGTTGAGGATCGACCATGATACGCCAAGTATCACACTTCTACCAACTGAAATGCCGGCATCAAATGCCGCGCTGAAGAATCGACCACGGCAAGGCCAACTACAACACTTCTACCACCTGAAATGCCGGCATCAAATCCGCAGCTGAAGAATCACCACGGATACGCCAAGTAGCACGCGTTTACCAACTGAAATGCAGGCACAAAATGCCACGGTTGAAGAATCAACCATTGATACGCCAAGTATCACACTTCTACCAACTGAAACGCCAGCATCAAATGCGCGGCTGAAGAATCGACCACGGATACGCCAAGTATCACACTTCTACTTCTACCAACTGAAATGCCGGCATCAAATGCCGCAGCTGAAGAATCGACCACGGATACACCAAGCAGCACGCGTTTACCAACTGAAATGCAGGCACCAAATGCCACGGTTGAAGAATCGACCATTAATACGCCAAGTATCACACTTCTACCAACTGGAACGCCAGCATCAAATGCCGCGGCTGAAGAATCGACCACGGATACGCCAAGTATCACACTTCTACCAACTGAAACGCCAGCATCAAATGCCGCGGCTGAAGAATCGACCACGGATACGCCAAGTATCACACTTCTACCAACTGATATGCCGGCATCAAATGCCGCAGCTGAAGAATCGACCACGGAAAGGCCAAGTAGCACGCGTTTACCAACTGAAATGCAAGCACAAAATGTCACGGTTGAAGAATCGACCACGGTTACGCCAAGTAGCACGCGTTTGCCAACTGAAATGCCGGCATCAAATGCCGCGGCTGAAGAATCGACCATTGATACGCCAAGTATCACACTTCTACCAACTGAAATGCCGGCATCAAATGCCGCGGCTGAAGAATCGACCACGGATACGCCAAGTAGCACTCGTTTACCAACTGAAATGCAGGCATCAAATGCCACGGCTGAAGAATCGACGACGGATAGGCCAAGTAGCACACTTCTACCAACTGAAATGCCGGCATCAAATACCGCAGCTGAAGAATCGACCACGGATACGCCAAGTATCACACTTCTACCAACTGAAATGCCGGCATCAAATACCGCAGCTGAAGAATCGACCACGGATACGCCAAGTAGCACGCGTCTACCAACTGAAATGCAGGCACCAAATACCACAGCTGAGGAATCGACCGTGGATACGCCAAGTAACTTGCCGGCATCAAATGAACCGGCTGCAGAATCACCCACGAATAAGCCAAGTAGCACGCCGGCATCAAATGCTCCGGCTGAAGAATCGCCTACGAATACGCCAAGTAACATGCCGGCATCAAATGAACCTTCTGAAGAATCGCCCATGAATACGCCAAGTAGCACGCCGGCAGCAAATGCTCCGGCTGAAGAATCGCCCACGAATACGCCAAGTAACATGCCGGCAGCAAATGCTCCGGCTGAAGAATCGCCCACGAATACGCCAAGTAGCACGCCGGCATCAAATGCCCCGGCTGAAGAACCGACCGTGGATACGCCAAGTAACATGCCGGCATCAAATGAACCGGCTGAAGAATCGCCCACGAATACTCCAAGTAGCGCGACGGCATCAAATGCCCCGGCTGAAGAATCGCCCACGGATACGCCAAGTACCATGCCGGCATCAAATGCCCCGGCAGAAGAACCGACCGTGGGTACGCCAGGGAACTTGCCGGCATCAAATGAACCCGCTGCAGAATCGCCCACGAATACTCCAAGTAGCACGACGGCATCAAATGCCCCGGCTGAAGAATCGCCCACGAATACGCCAAGTACCATGCCGGCATCAAATGCCCCGGCTGAAGAACCGACCGTGGGTACGCCAAGTAACTTGCCGGCATCAAATGCCCCAGCTGAAGAATTGCCAACGAATACGCCAAGTAGCATGCCGGCATCAAATGCCCCGGCTGAAGAACCGACCGTGGATACGCCAAGTAACATGCCGGCATCAAATGAACCGGCTGCAGAATCGCCTACGAATACGCCAAGTAGCACGCCGGCATCAAATGACATGGCTGAAGGTTCGGGATCACAATCTGATACCTCACAGCCATGTCCTTCCGATGTTGTAAAATTCTTAAATAAAAAGATTGACCAGGTACTTGAAAAATATCCAGTTAAACCATGTGATAATTTACAATTAAAATCTTTAACGAGAATTATTGTACCATCTCCAATGCGGTTCTACAAGATAAAGCCAAAATATCTGATTGTAATAAAGTCTACGAAGCTCTGCATTGTTTTAAGCATTTTGCTATCGAATATAATAAAATAATGCCGAATATGACAGACGTTTTGGATTATTTAAAATGGATATACCTAGATTGTGATCAGCATACAAGTTATTTATGGGCCCATGCCTTAGCAATGGAAATAAAAGAAAGCTGTACCATAGAGGCTGCCAGAGATGCTTTATGGGTAATAATAACTTTAAAAAGAAGGTTATTTACTATTACCAATATTACTATAATAATTATTGGACATCTGACTATGATAATTATGGGCCATCTGATTACGACAGTTATTTGCCTTCTAAATATGATAATTATGTTCTATCTGATTATGATGACTATTTGCCATCTAATGATGAACTTATTTATGAAGTTTAATTTTCATTAATTGTTTGTTCAAAATGTATACAATATATGTCTGTATGTGGATAATTCCATTACTTTAAGAACCGCAATATTGCAATGAGTGTTCATGCGATTTAAGAGGATCTTTATCAGTCTTGCATAGCCCTTATGCTATCAACAAAATTCGAACACAGTGTAAAATGATCGGAACCCACATAAGAGCTACCTTTAAATCATACACGTTTTTACCATGAAATCTAAGATGAAATTCGTGGAGGAAATTGATCGCAGCCAGAACGTCCAACTGAATTAAAAGATTTTCTAAGGAAAGCCTATCAGCCAATATTACGTCATATTCAATGCGGCCATAACCTCTGCTTGGAAAAAACCGAAGTATTTAGACAGCGTATACGAAAGTTTAATGTCAGAACCATTCAGCATATCAGAGCGATCGATATAGACTCTAAGGACCATACCCTAAACCTGATTCTAATACAAAATCTTCTTTCGTGAAGCTTATAACAAACTCTGTAATCGACTTCACTCTCTATTTTATTATCCCTCAAAACAGTTTGGAGTTCAAAAAAAAAACTTTAAGATACAAGACAATTAAATTGAAGCCCGTTTGGGGATCTACATATTACATCTACATATTAATGTTAGATATCAATTCCATTTCGTCAGATCTAGGCATCATGCTCCATAACCTCCTGATGTTGTTACAATCTTCAAGAACCGATTTCATCTTAAACGATGTGAGATTTTCCCAGTAGGTTAGCAGGTATGAAACCAACTGAGAGCGTTTGAAAGAGCTAATAAAAGAGCTGAATGAAGAAAGCCTACACCAAAATTAAAACTTCACTCAAGCGGAACTGAAGCTGTAAAGTCTACTAACCTCATTGATAATCTTCGCCTTACGTATTCTTAATTTCTTTGTTTCATTTTTTTTTAATTAAATGGATGCAAACGTTTCAAGTTTTAAATTTTGCCTTCAATATTTCGCAATGTATACCACGGGGATACATGGTATCTAATTAATTAGCGAACAATAGTCGACAGCTAATAATAATGAAGCAATAAGGTACGAAGTATGCTATTGAATAATGAAATTTTATTATTTTGGCATTTGCATTTGAAAAACGGATTGTATGGATATCATCATCTATAAATAATAAGGAAATGCTTCAGATTTTCAAACAGTTTTCTTAAAACATTTGCCGAAGTGGAAACCATTACTGCGTGTAACGCCTTTCGCAAAGAAACAAAAAAAAATGGAAAAATTTCAAACAATTCTCGGCATACTGTATACCCTTGTAATAAACGCTGCAGGACAAACTTCGGAGGAACCATACTCTACATCGCCAGCATTACCAACATCAACATCAAACTTAGCAACACCTCTTGAACCAGTAGCAACCACATCAAGACCAACCATGCCACCACCAATTATGACATCACCGTCTGAGCCAACAACAGACAAGGTCAGCATACAAGACATGCCAGACATGCCACCAACACCGCCAACACTTACACCACAGCAATGTCCACTTGATGTTGTGGAATATTTAAATAATAAAATTTATCAAGCGCTTTCAAACTATCCCATTAAACCATGTGATAATCTTCAATTAGCGAAAGTTTTCAACATTAAGTATTATACCCTCTCCCATGCGGTTCTACAGAACTCAACCAAAATATCTGATTGCGATAAGGTCTATGCAGATCTTCATAATTTTGAACATTTCGCTTCTGAATATAATAATACAGTGTCTAGAATGAAACAGGGTTTGGATTATATAAAAATCACATACATGGATTGTGATTTCATGACGAATGTTTATTTTTGGGCTCATGCCATAACAGTCGATATAAAAGAAAGCTGTACCATAGAAGCTGCCAGAGAGGCCATATGGGAATATGAAAACTTTAAAAAAAACGTTCCATATTATTCAACAGATTATAATAATAATAATAATAATGATAATGATAATTATAGTGATAATGATAATAATAAGTTTAATCTTAATGATAATAATAAGTATAGTGATATTGATATCGATAATGATAGTGATAGTAATAGTGACAGTGATTATTATGAATAATAACTTTAACTTGTTGTTGTTTGTTAAAAAAATTTATACAAAATATGGGAACTAATTCCATACCCTGACTGCTTTTAAACTCGTCGTTTCAAATTATTATACAACAATAAAGTACGCTCCCATTTAGATCTATTATGGTATCATACATCAGTATCCCGTATAGGCAACAATCTTGACAATGAAATAAATCTTGTTACTGCAGTAATCCATAGCTTGAAGAGTTCAGTGAAATATGTTAGGAATTATAAAGTAAACTAAGTGTCCGACACTGTACACTCTAGATCCAGGCTTACTGCAGAAGTAATTCGATCTGCAACAAGACAATGTCCACATGCTGCCAACAAAGTTAAGACTTCTTGTAAATTTACCGGAGAATAGGACAGCGGCCTTTGATAACTGCAATAGTGCAATAAGTGGCATTGCGATTTAAGAGGGTCTTGATCAGTCTTTCCCAGTCCTGTCACATGCTGTCAACAAAATTGAGGCTCCCTGTAAAATAGCCGGAAAATAACGAATTTAATTTAAACAATTAACAAGCACACCCCTATGCTTTGTAACATAGGGGAGATTGCGAGTCCTGTAGCAGCCCTGGCCAGTTTATCAGCAATGCAGGAAGCTCCATTCTTATAATATCTCTACATTCATAATTCCTAA
This sequence comes from Sarcophaga bullata, assembly GCA_005959815.1. Lineage (NCBI taxonomy): Eukaryota > Metazoa > Arthropoda > Insecta > Diptera > Sarcophagidae > Sarcophaga > Sarcophaga bullata. The sequence continues at coordinate 1,090,320 of QOCX01000004.1, forward strand.
TGAAATCTAAGAGATTTTCGGAGATATTCTAAGAACAGCTTATCAGTCAATATTTTGTCACTCTTAATACGGCCATGAAGTTTTCTGTTAAAACCTTGCACTAGTTGGACAGCTTATACGAAAGTCTAATATCAGAATCGCACATTACTTTAAGGTCATGGTTATATATAGACCAAGAGCCGTACCCTAAACCTGATTCTTTTATGAACTTTATAACAAGCTACGACTTATCACAAGCTCTACGACTTACCATAGTCTAGATTGAACATTTCATTAAACAATTCAGTCCTGTATGTTAGACGCCTATTTCTGTTTGGCATAGCAAGTAATAATGCCTTAGTTGGAGTAGAACTGACAATCAGGATACATGACTGTATGAACTGGCAGTCATGTTCGCTGTAATCTATTGTGTTGAGAGTAGTGTGTTGGCTTGCTAGTCAGCCTTTTTATCTTTTTTACAACGCTTTACATGATTCAATAGCTGTTATACAATGTGATATGCAAATAATTAAAACAATTTATTGAAAAACGCCCACGTATTTTATATCAAATTAAATAAATGTAATGAAGTCCATAAATCACAAGACAATTTATTAATTACAAACCTGATAATGGAATACATGATACAATTATGTATTTTAGCACTAAAAAAATTATTTTTATTTTTTTTTTTTTTTTTTTTATTTAAAAAATATCTTTTTATTTTAAAAAAAATAGAACAATTTTAACACGGTTTGACCCTTAACAAATGCTAAGCACTACTGAATTTTATGCCCAACAAAATATGCCTGGTACTGTTTATTTAATTTTATAAAAAAAAATTTGTTTTCTTTTCTTTTTTTTTTTGTTTATTTTTTTATGAAAAACAAAATAAAAAAAATAAAGAAAACTTTGTTAATGTTTAAGAATTTATAACAACAACAACAACAAAAAACAACAGGCAATTTTAAATAAATTTCATATCATTTATTTAATAATTTGTTTATACAACAAATAAGTTTGAGTATATGATTTGTTATCATAGAAAAATAAAAAAAAATAAAAACAAACAAACAAACAAAAATATGCAATTTATTTTACCCGCCTTTTTTGTAATTTTTTGAGTTATAAAAACCGTTATTACCTATAAATACTATTAAACTACATACTTCACTGTATTATCTACAATAACAAAAAAAAGGTTTATATCTAGACTAAGTTTTGTATATATTTGTCTTAAACAAACTCATTGCCGCTATACATTTTTCAACGGCTTCATATGTAAATACATACAGTGATGAAAGAAATGGTACGCACTAAAATTTCAACGTTTCTCTAATAAGCCGATGATATATGGCAACAACTTATAGAGGAAACATAGATAGAAGATATATAGAAGTTGTATAGAGCCTATGATAACATACAGATGGATGATAGAGGTACTCAGCATTAACATCTGCCAAGTTTTCCCCTTTCTTCTAAGTTTTTTTTTTTGACAAAATTCAATTTTAAATTTTTTTTCAATAAATTCAATAATAATAGCACAAAATATTTCCATTTTTTAAATAAAATATTCTGTATTTAATTAGTCCCGGGCAAAAGTAACAAAGAAACACGAACAGAGGGTACCGGACTCCAGTGTTTCCTTTAGAAATTTTGGTACTTTTGTAGAAAAAAAGTTTTTTCTTATAAAAACAAGGTTTTTCTTCCAGAAATAAAAAGTTTTTAGAAAAAAAATAACTGGCAACACTGGAGATATTATACACACGATCTATGACTATTTATCTATGGCTTATTAGATCTGAGACTTCGAGTCAAATCCTAGATCAGACATTTTCAAGAAAACGAAATACGAAAAAATATTTCTCTCTGCCTCTGCCTCTCAGCAGGCATTGCATTTCTGGCAAATACTCTGAGAGTAAAATAAAATTGCCATGAAAAAGTTTCTCAAAAATCGTTCATTCGGAATCGACTTTAAACTGTTGGTCCCGCCACTCATGTATAAAAATTAACACACACAACACGAACGGCATAAGTAGTTTGGTTGTAATCCTGACTAAAGGTTTGCATCCAGTATTTGAAGGCATTGATAAAACAAAGAAATTGTCCCTATTATTTTCTATTTCATATACATACTCAATAATTTAAGATTTTTTGAAAGCTTTTATTATAAAAAAAATGTTTTTTTATTTTTAAAAAAATTTTATGAAATTTATAACGTTTTTTTTTTTAATTTTTAATTCTTGACTAAAAATAAAGTTTGTCTTAAAAATGTTGATTTTTCTTTTTGTTGTAATTTTTAAATTGCCAAATATCTCAATCATAGTCAATCACTAGACGCATGAGAACTTTTAGGTACGTTGAAGAACGTACGGATGCTTCAGATAGCTTTTCATTGGCCAGTAAACGATCACGATAATATTGTTCCATTTGGACTTCTTTCAGTTCTTGGATGGTTTCAATAACTTTTTGATACGTGTTGCTGTTGCAATTATTACGATAACGATATACTTCGCCAATTAGTTGCTGTGCAATTTCCTGTATGCTTTCATTGACAGCCAAATACTCCGAGACCTGGGCCTCCCGACGGTACTCTTCATCTTGCATGGATGGGATCTCTTGTTTTAAATAATTTCTTCGTACATTGTAACGACCAATTAGATGACGTTGATTCTTAGGATAGAAACATTCTGTTAATGATGTTACTCGATGCTGTGGCTTTGTTCGTTTGCGTGAATTTTTCCTTGACTTACGAAACAATTGCTTTTTAACATGTTGAACTGCCGCAACGTCAGCGGGCAATTTCGGTGGTGCCAATACAGTATCCAGGGTTTGGCAAATAACATTTTTATCCTCCTCAACTGAAGTGTCTACACTCAATTCCTCACAGTAATTTATGATGTAAATTTCATTGATGCAATCGCTAAGGTATGATCTTTTCAAAAACCTTTTATATTTCGGTTGACATTCAAAATGTTTGCAATGCTCAGGATAGTCCTCCTCACAATCGTCATCATTCAAAATTTCAAAATTTAAAAAGCGTTCCATTTTATATTATTTCACTTGATAGATTAGAAGAGTGGATCACTTCGTCTTTATGCTACGAAATTCGATTCGAATGTAATGTTCATTACAAGTTATGACCGCTCTTTTATAGATGATTTTGCCACTTACTCGTTAAGTCCGCATATACTCAGGTAGTCGAAAAGTCACACTGAAGGGTAATAATAACCTAATTAGAGGTCAAACCCCATTATTTCGTACTGTCGTTACCTGTTTGTCACCCTCATGTCATGATTCAAAATTTTAACATGATTTGTTGCAAACTTTTCTTGACTATTTTATGGTGGATCTGAAAAAATAACCGATTTTAAGGGTTAGTTTTAAAGATTTTGCTTCCGTAATGATGCTTCGATAATAATGCGTGACAAGATATACCAAAGTCTGAACAAAATTTCCACTGAGTCCAATATATTTGTATGGAATCAAAAAATTTGTCAAAATCGTTGATTTTTCTTTTTTTATTGGTTCTCGTAGAGTTCCAGAACTCTGACTCAAACATTTATTATGTTCTTATGATTTGCTTAAAAACTAATACGCGTATCACATCTTTCTAATAAAGACAAGAGAGAGAGAGAGAGAGAGTTGGTGTTACAGCAAGTTGGACGTTTGAAAAGTGCAAATGCCATGCATCTTAGCAGAGTCTAACTTACATCCCTTAGACCCTGGCATTGAATTTTTGAGCTTTATGTTTGCATTTGCATCAAATAATTTAGTTTTCACTGATAGTGTCCTAAAGTTTCGTCTTTATAATTCAGGAATTTTGTACAATTGTTTTAAGGTTTACGAACAAGACTGGTGTGGCAGTTGGACTAATTTTGAATGTATTCGATTTTGAATAAAAATTAATGACAACTATAGCAGTGTCAACTAAAATTGTGTGCAGACTTCAAAATAGAACTTATAACTCATTTATCTTCCCGATCTAATCTTTGAATTTCTAAAATGTTCATCAATTCTTGATCTGTTTAAACCATGCAACCAACACAAATCTACAATACCTGGCATCATACATGTTGTCAAAATTTAGGTTGCGAATTACTGCTTCTGATTCTCTTGAATTTTTTTCTATGATCACCATTGCGAAATAGCCTTCACACCAAGCAAAAACTAAACATAATGTGCTCTACTTTAAAAGTGTCAAGATATAAGGCTTTAACTAAAGTGGATGCATCATCTCTTTGTCTTGTATTAAGTGTCATGTTGATACCGACTACAAAAGCATTTAATTTTCATTTTCCATAGGAAACATAAGAACTACGAGATGGTAACCAGATGATTATGGGATGTAATCTGCGTACGGGTAATCCGAGAATCTATTTATAATAATAATTGATCTATGATCAATGGAGTCTATGATTGGATCTATAATAATCCAGGTCCATAGTAAGGTAGAAGAGATTATCTTGATTTTTTAGTTGGACGAAGCGGGGCAATATGGATAAAATTATTAATTACGGTAAATTTTCATCAAAAATTTGCTTAAGGAACAAGTAATTCGTGTTCTTATCGTTGCTACTTTGATGGATATATTGTCATTGACAGAACATTAAATAGCATTGGATGCAGTTGGCAGTCCTTCTGTGCACCTACTCTCACATTTACTTAAAAGTGAAATGATGGAACATATGGTATTACAAGAGTGACCATAAACAAAATTTATTTTATAATATGACCGGCTTTCAGTTAAAATTACGAATTTGCCGATTAAAACAGTTGAAGTAATTGAATACTGAATTGAAGTTTTTATTAAAGTTGAAACGATTACATTTGATTAAATATTTTGTTAAACTAGAGTCAATTAAATAATGATAAATGAAGCCATGAGATTATTGTATTCATCATCAGTGTCAACATTTTCCGTATTAGTTTCAGAGCAAATCGGATTGTCGTTGACACTTTCTATACTATTCGTTTCTCCGTCTGAGGAATCACCAGTTTCCCATTCGGAGCTGGTGGACATTTCATTCTTGTGTTTATTACGACAATTAGGATTATCATCATCACTTTCCTCCTCATCAGAGGATTCTTCGGTTGTCCACATGTCGCTATCATAACTTTCCTCGTCAGAGGAATCAATGGTTTTCCATGAGGAGCTCTCACTGTCCTCATCGGAGGACTCATCGGTTGTCCACATTTCTTTCTCGTCTTTAGTAGTACTCCATAAGGTCTTATGATATTTTGAGTTTCTACAGCTATTAGGTTTTGCGTTCTTATCCTCATCAGAGGAAACATCGGAAACATCTTCCCATGAGCTGGACGACTCTTCTTCTTCGCTGGCATTATTACTTACGTTAGTCTCATCTGCACGAGAGCAATTGTTGACTGAAATCTGTAACATGCTATGCTTCATGTGAATCTTATCTAACGCACAATTTTGGCACAAATCATAGTTAATACACTGGATGCACGTATACCTATGGCCCACTATTGGAGAGATGTAGCATCCATCGCATTCAATTTGATCATGCTCAATAGAGTTATAGGATTTGGAAACTGTTTTTACAGTCTGTGTATCGCCATTCCATTCACGGACATGTAAATGATGCGGCGATAATCCCAATGTGTGGCACAGGTAAATGTCAAAACTCTCTTTGTTATCGATTACTATTTCCTCCCTTTCTTCATCTGAAAATGAATGGCAATGAATGGATTGGAATTTATTAATAATTTACTTTATATTTTCTATATCTTTAGAGATTACGGTGACCAACTTCTTCTACCCTGATCTGGAGGACTTGGTCAATACAAAGACTGCGTTCGTCTATGGTATTACAACGGAACGCTATTCATGCTCAAGTGAGCTTTTGGCATCAAGGCTACCCTACCACTCTAACCTAATCTAAATAATTATGCAATACAATGCAATACCGAAGTAATAACTTACCAATCCAAAACATTTGAAGATTGTTAATTTGATGATTATACGGGCAATTTTCAATAATTTTCTTCCGTATTACATTGAAGGATGCAACAAGTTCGATGTACTTATTCAAATTATTACCGCCCAAATGATATGTTACTTTAATTAATTCACTTTTATTAATTTTTTTCAATTTATTATTTGTTTTATTTGATTTCATTTTCGTATTATTTAATAATTTACTGGCAAAATTACAAAATCTTCTCATGTGATATTTTTTGCAGTTTCTTTGTGTGTTCTTTTGATCACTTGATGTTTTCCTTAATATTGCAGAACTCAAACTAGGATGTGGTTTGTTGAAATATTACTGAGGAACTGTTTTTGATCTCATTGAAGGATGTTATTTTATACTCTTGCGAAGCAAGCTAGTTGCATTTTTCGGATGACAGGTATAGGTATTTAATTCCATGAAAACTTCATTAGGCGAAAATATGAACTGCATTTAGTTTCATTTAGAATTGTTGTTGAAATATGTAAATACGGATTTTGTCCTTGTCCTTTGTAAAACAAAATTCTACCTACCGAGCTCAAAACAAAGACTTTATGAACTGAATTCGCTTAAGTCACATACACCTCTAAATGCGAATTTTGTTTGAATTTCTTTATTCTAGGAACAAATTTGTTGTATTTTAAATGATCATGACTCACCCTGTAGTTTTATGATTTCCTTCTGATTAATTTCTTTATCGTTTCATTATTGTTATTTTTTCTTTGATAAATCATTCGATGGATTGCTAGCTAAGATTCCTAACTGTTTATTCTATTATTAGTTTAACTGTAATGAATAAACAAATTCCTTTAACATTTTTACTATAGAAGTGATACAGTTATCCAGTGATAAATGAAATGCTCAGCAATTCTGTACAGTACGAGATAAGTAACACATACACATCACTTTATTTATTTATTTAGTAATACCCAGCCAGCATTTTTTTTAGATTTTTGATCATTTATGAGTCCTTTTCGACTCCTCTAGACGATTAAAACAAGCATATGTGCTTTCACTTTTGAGTCGTAAGTGATTGTTTTGTCGGGAGAAAATTGTTCCCTAGCCGCGACTCTTCTGGAAGAGTCTTTTATGACTCGGAACACTAAACTATTACGACTTATTTTTGATTCATTTGGGAATCAGCTACGAGTCTATTTTAAGTCATTTTCCGGTCATATCGTAATCGTTTTTTACTCGTATTATGTCTTTTTTTATTCACATTTTTATCCTCTTTCACTTACTTATACGGTTTTTGATGATAAAAAATTAGGTAGGTTCTTATTTTTGTTCAATAATTTATTAGAAAAAAAAAGAAAAACAAAAACAAATTCATTGACTATAGTCATAACACAACAAGATAATAATAACCTTATAAATGAAAGTGCTATGGGAATGCAACAAGGAAATAAATGAAAAATTATTGAAAAAGGAAAACCTGATAATTAATTTCACTACACTATGAACTGAAAAGCATTAAGATTTTCACTATTCTCAGGACAAGAATTTCTTGGCTATGTATCAGGCCTATAATAGATTCGATTATGGGATTCAATTGCATGAGAAGACGAATAGATTGATAGATCAACATTATGATTATTAATCATTTGGTTACTATCTCGTATCAACATGACACTTAATACAAAACAAAGAGATGATGTATCCGCTTTAGTTAAAGCCTTATATCTTGGCACTTTTAAAGTAGAGCATATTATGTTTAGTTTCTGCTTGGTGCGAAGAGTATTTCGCAATGGTGATCATAGAAAAAAATTCAAGAGAGTCAGAAGCAGTAATTTGCAACCTAAATTTTGACATCATGTATGATGCCAGGTATTGTACATTTGTATTGGTTGCATGGTTCAAACAGAACAAGAATTGGTGAACATTTTCGAAAATCAAGGATCGAATCGTGAAGATACATGAGTTATAAGTTCTATTTTAAAGTCTGCACACAATTTTAGTTGTCACTGCTATAGTTGTCATTAATTTTTATTCAAAATGGAATACATTCAAAATTAGTCCAACTGCCACACCAGTCTTGTTCGTAAACCTTAAAACAATTGTACAAAATTCCTGAATTATAAAGATGAAACTTTAGCAGACTATCAGTGAAAACTAAATTATTTGATGCAAATGCGAACATAAAGCTCAAAAGTTCAATGACAGGGTCTAAGGGATGTAAGTTAGGCTCTCCTATGATGCATGGCATCTGCGCTTTTCAACGTCAGACTTTCTGTATCCAGTGAAGATCCAACTCTCTCTCTTGTCTTCATTAGGAAAACTCATTAGTTTTTAAACAGATAATATTAATACAACTAAAAAAAATAAATCAACGATTTTGACAAATTTTTTATTCCATGCTACTACCTCAGGTAGCCATACTGCGTTATAAGAATCTGTACTTCACAACTTTGAAATTTCTACACACAGCGAAAGCAACAATTTAGTCTCTTGTCTTCATTTGGAGGACTTGGTACGCGCATGAACAAATCATAAAAATTTAAATACAACATCAAATAAAACAAATGAAATTAAAAGATTTTGACAAATTTTTCATTTCAGACAAAAATATCGAATTTAAGGTTTCTGTGTACCTAAGTTTTCAGACTTTGGTTTGATGTAAATGCTCTGTTGATTTAGCAATAATGACAAGATTATTAAATTTAAATAGAAACAAACTTTTGTTGAGCGCTTGTTTAGGTGCCATAAATAATACAAGAAATTATTTCTTCAAGTTCTGCGGTAATGTTTGCAACAAATCATTGAAGAATTCTCATTTAAAGAATGTCAAACTCATTACAAGACACTTCCGAATGTTAACACAATTGTTGAGACAGTTATAGACAGGTAACTTCAGTGCCTTCTACGAAATAACTAGGATTTTCCAAACATTATTATTTAGCGTTACGTTTCAGCTACCTGAACGCAAATACTACGTATATAAGAAAGGAATTAATTTAAAATGTATATTATATTTACATTGGAATCCGTAGCACAGCTATGGATGGCTTTACTCTTCTTATTAAAGTCTCTGCATACAACTGGTATCTTCATAGATATTGTCACCGTAAAACCCGGAATTTTCGAAGGTTTACCAGAAGATCACATCTTATCGAGTATATAAATGAGTTTTACCTAATCAGCCACTACATTAAGCCAAATGTATGTACATCAGCTGAGTACAATAAATATATTATTTGGAATACTGTGGATACAGTAGTGACATCTCCAAAAATATTTGCTTTTCAAAAGGTGTTGTTAAGAGCAAATAAACGATTATTTCCTGACCGAAGGAAAATACCACGAAAAAAGCCAAAACCTCGTCGTAACAAAACGTCATTTACAGATTGTTTATATTGGAAGGCTCAACGCCTACTCATTGGCAGACGATACACGCGAGATAGTCTAACAGATCAGCATCATTATCATTGTTTCTGGGTTAATGGAATGATATTGACTGCAGCTGTACACTCTGTGTTTCACATGAGCGCTCTATTACATTTAGTGCTTCTCTGTTAATGCATATTTTGAAAGTGAAATAATTTTCACACACATTTTGCAATTAAAATTTAAACACAATGTGTATATGTATGTATCTGTCTAGAACAATAACTATTGTATATAATTTATATTTATAATAAAAAAAA
>QOCX01000004.1:1099931-1158064 GCA_005959815.1 Sarcophaga bullata
ATCGTTGAAAAGCTTTGAGCAAAATAATTAATCGTAATGATATAAACACATTCATGGCTACAAGCTACTGACCACAACCTGTCAAAAGTAGTACACATACCTGTATATGAAAATGTCTTTTATTAAACACAACAACAACCACCCAGGTAGCTGTAGCCAACTTAGGTTAAAGTTCGATACGTACTGAAGCGTTGAAATACATAATTTTTCATGTAAGCACGCCCATTTGTTACTTATATAACGTATGTAATTATACTTTGTCCTTGGGTTTCTCAATCAATTACTTTGTCGCTGTCGCTCTTTAATGGTAGGTACATACCACGCAACATGTTTACGAAACCACTCTTGTTACATTGTTGGTTGCCTGGTGTATATCCGGGTTTCTGGTTAAATTTCGGATTCAATTTGAGGTTTCATTAACATCAAAATATTTTGATATTTACAAGTTCCATTTAACGTTGCATATTATTTACCCAACATATAACAAATAAGGCACTTAACTCTTGGCTATAGCGCCAATTGTAAATGTGGTGTGCTGGAGATATAGTAATTTATTGAATTTAGCTAGCCTAGTTAGAGAGAGAAAGGTTGTTCCATGTTAACCGAGGAAGATTGATGAATGAAACAGAAACTAAAAATTCATAGGTACCAAATTTAGCCATTGAGTTGCCAGCTGTCAATGTAATATGTAATATCAATTTGGCAATTCAACCATGATCTTCGGATTCATCCTAATCTGATTTCTACCACGAAATATGTCCTTAATTTATCAGTTCAGTTTGTGCAGATGTGTATACTATATTTGAAAAGAAAAAATTAAAAAGAATAAATTGCAAATTAAACTTTTCAATGAATTATTATCATGTTTATTTATTGCACTAATCATTCAATCATATTGGGTTGAGTCGAGACAAATATATGCCGAATCTTTAATCCTGATGAAAGTTGCATAAAAATGGAAAAATCTTCCTTATTTCGAATGGAAATTAAATCCTTTTCGCCATCTGGAAAATAAAATAAGAATTAAAGCAGGTATTCTGTTTATATTACTTTATTATTATATTGCGTTGCAGATATTTTTAAGATATTTGGAACAATAAATACCAACATACAGACACCGACATAATAATTTTAATTATGATTTTCAGTAACAATGATTTCATTTCAACAAAAATGTTTCTATATACATATGTATGTATGTAGTTCTGCTTAATGTGATAACTCACCAATCCAATACATATAGAGTTGGGTAAGTTGAAGAGGCGCATTGTCTTGTATTATTTTGGAAAATTGTTTAAAATCCGAACTAATGTAAAGATATCTATTAACCTTCACATTACCCATGCGATATTTTACTTTCACTACATCGTCACCACTCATGATCAATATTTATCTAATACGTATAAATTCTTATAATCACTTGCAGAATGAAATTGCAAAATTTTACAGTCAGATGCCTTTGCCTTTTCTTTGTTATTTCGCCACTTTTTCTCCACTTAAATATTAAGCATGAGTTCGTACAGTAAGCGTTGCCAGTAATTTATTTTAAAAAACTTTTTATTGGGAAAAAAATAAAACTTGTTTTCTACTAAAGTAGCAAAATTTTTAAAAGAAACACCGGATTCTGCTGCTATCTGCTGTTGTTTCTGTGCTAATAATGCGCAATATTTTATTTAAAAATGTAAATATTTCGTGTTAATAATATAATATTACTTAGAAAAAAATTAAAATTTGGGGATTCACAAAAATAGAAAGAAATTTGCACTGCCTTTACACATGCCATTAGTGGCATGCCAGTGTTGTTTATGTATTATCAATCAAAAATGGATCGATGTTTTTCGTTTTTGTTTAAAAAAAAAAGAGTTACCAAACTCATCATACAAACAAATTTTTAGGGAAAGCGTTATTACTTTTTTATTAATAATATATATAATCTATAATTTAAAAACTTACGTTTTTAATGTGTAGTTTCAAAATTAAATCATAACTATACATTTAATTTATTTAATTTAATTTAATTTATATTAAATTTTTAACTATAATTACTAATCCAATTCTGTTCAACACTGCAAACCATTTGATTAAAAGATGCTAACTTAAACTGTTCGTTAAACACATTTTTTTATGAACAAAATTTATATACTCGTTATCGATTGTTTTTATGTATGTATATGTATATATAATTTTTATGTGAAACTATTAATAAATAATAAGAACTAATAATAATTAATTTTAACTTTTTCGTTCAAGAAATTAAAAAATACTGGCAACTTTCAGCAAAAAAAATTTATGAGCAGTATGTCTTATTTTGATCTTGTAATATTTAGCTTCTTAATTATCTTTTGCACAAGAAACTATATTCATTGTGACCAAAAATCGCCCACATTTCGATTAATATTTAAATGTTAAGGAATTTTTAAAATTTTCATTGAAGAAATAAAAAAATATTCAAAATTTTTCCCTTTTTAAGACAAAATAAATGTTTATTTACATTTGACTTTTCTACGTCAATCGCCAATTTTTGCCCTGCATAGTTGTTGCTTCTAACACATTTGCTTTGCAAGGCATTGTAGCATCTTCTTTTTCTACCTCTATATAAAACGTTAAGCGGCTGTTTTCAGCGTTTTTTAAAAGTCATAATTATTGTCTTTGATTACTCTCCTGTTGGGCATCCCCGAGTTAAATTCCAATTTGAGTTGTGTGGCATTTATTTATGGCTTTTGTTTAGACTGGTGTAGAGTTTCGGTGAACAATATCATATTTGTATTTCTGTGAGTTGCAAGTATAATAAAGATCTTTGCAACACAGCTAACCAGTAAGGAAACGGAATTTTGACAGTTACTGGCGAAGTGTTAAAGGGATAGCAAATATTACTAAAAGTATTTCTGTCTCTCTCATCATTTTTCTGTTTTGTTTATTTATGTTTTTTAAGCTTTTTGGGGTGGGTTTTTATATGGCGCGTGTTAATAAAAAAATGTAATTTTTGTGTTAAACTATTAAAAAATAATAATAATAATAATAATAATAATAACTTTTCACTTTTTCGTTCAATAAATTAAAAAATATTGGCAAATTTCAGCAAGAAAAATTTTTTTTAGAGCTGTATGTTCTTATTTTGATCTTGCAATATTGAGCTTCTTAATTACCTTTTGCACAAAAAACTATATTCATTTGTGACCGAAAATCACCCACATTTCGATTAATATTTAAGCATTAACTAAATTTTAAAATTTTCATTGAAGAAATTAAAAAATATTCAAAATTTACTCTTTTTTCACACAAAAAAAAAGTTTTACTTTATTTTTCTACTTTATCCTCCAGTTTTCACTTTGTATATCTGTTGCTTCTAACACTTTTGCTTCGCAAAAGATATAACATTTTTCTTCTCACTCTAATTTCGCCGGCGAAGGCTGCTGCTATGAGCGTTTTTTAAATGTCATAATTTTCCCTTCTGTGTATTTTGTGCTTTGCAATTATAAAAATTTAAGTTCATTAAATAAATAAAAATATGGGTAATGCGCCACTGAAAGTAACGTATCATCAGGATACAAAAAAAATTAATAAATATTTTAATATTGTATTTGTCTATCAAGAAATTTACGATAAAATACTCGAAAATGGACCGTTTTGCGGTTGTAGTAAACCTTTGGTGATGCGTCTTTTTTGGATTGGTATGTTATCACTTATATTATGTAATTATATAGAGATGTAAAACAAATTATTAACAAATTATATGAAAAGTAAATTGAAATGAATGCTTCATTAGTAAAATGCACTTCATTTTGTATCTCAGTGTGTATGTGCGTTGATGTTTATGTATACAAAAAATCGCAGCACACTTCTGATTAAGTGTTGCTAGATCTAAAGATTTATCGGTATTTTGACGATTCTTACACTGAATATACCCCAAAATGACAATTTTTTACCTAGGCAGTGAAATTAAAGCTGTTTCATAAACGATTAATTGTTTAAATCCAGTAAAGGCATGTAAATTTAAAAAATAATACTGCGTTTATATACTGACAAGTACAATCTGCTATTTACTGAACATTTACCTCAGTTATGTGAAATCTGCTTTACATGTCTGGCTAGGCCTTTAAACATGAAATTAAAATAAAACTAAATATATTAAATAAAAGAATGGTATTAACATAATACTTGTGTTAATTCTTATTCTCATTTTCTAGATGTTGCACGCGATGAAATTCGTTTGGAAAGTCAGGAAGATTTGGACATATTTATAGCTCGTACTGCATCATTGAATGTTCGCCATATACACGCCAAGCTGGTCCAACCAGACGAATATACAAATCGGTCAAAGTTTTCAGCTTGAATTCAAAGTTTATTCTCAAAAATTCTTAAAAAAAAAAATAATTCAATAATTCATCCAACCCTATTCTACGTTTTACTCGTCGTCATTCTGTTACTCTCTGATTGAAAATTGGCATTCCAGACATTTTTGCTGTGGAAGATATGAAAATCGAACAGAAAATATTTATAATTATGATTTTTAATTTAGTATAAATAAAATTGTGTAAATTTTTTAAATTAATTTTGGTTAATTTGTTTTATTGAAACTAAATTTTTCTACAACAAAAAGGATAACGAAAACCACCAAATTTACACATTAAACAAAAAAATAACCAGTGCGTTATAAATAATTAAGAACGGGAACACTTATCAGGGTGTATATTACATCTACGTTTCTTTTTAAGTTTCACAGCAGTATAAATCACCACGGTGAATAATTGAATATGATAATTATATATTATCGTTGAACATAACAAGGATAAATGGCGATCGTGAAGCATTTGATCAGTAAATTGAACTTTATTTACAATGTAAAGGTTAATATAACTTTCATATCAGCCGCTGTTAAACAATATTGAATTCCTTTTTAATTTTTCTACTCTAACGCACAAACTTAAACAATTTTAGCGCCGTCATTTCGCTCCCCAATTTATGTATAGTGGATTTGTTCTGACCCAATGGCTCCACTAATGGAGGTGAAAATTACTAATTCCAGGCACACACCGGTTCACTACAATACAGTACATTGTTCTCTGGTAATACATTAACTTTTTTGTGAAATTCAATTTTATTCACCATACCAGACAAATTTACCACATTTTCCAAAACTCACCACACTTTTCTAAAATTTACAATCCTGGTAATTCATTACACGTTTTAAAAATTCATTACGTTAGAAACACTTAAACAAATCAAATCCGACCAAATTCTAACAACAAACAATCCCACAACACAATCAATACTGTTCTACTCATCCATGCACATCACACGCCATTCTTTTTAAATTACACAAACTTCTTTTTATTTATACAAGTACGGATTCTAAAAAAGAAAGGGGGAATTAATATTTTTAAAATTTGTTTTTTGAACGTACAAGCGAATTTTTTCCACCACCAGTGTTACCAGGAAAGAAAAATATTTGAAAAAAACTCCTGAAAACTATTATACTTTAACGCCGTCAACTCAAACAATTTGAGCGCCGTCAAAACGTGTGTATGCATCAGCTGGCAAAGTTTGTATTTCACAATCCAGCTTGAATTCGGGTTTCTTCATAAATAAAAACAAATCGTGAATCAGTGACAATCAAAACATATACAAAAAGTGAATTGCATAAAATTGAAGGAATATTCAAGAATAATAAAATCGAAGAGAATAAACATACCACAGTCGTGAGAGCTATACACTTACAAGAGAGAAAATACTTGTAGTTTATTTTATAAAGAGTAGCCATATATAATATATTGCGTCTTTCTTTATATAGTTTTGTTTTGAGTTTCACACCCGTATAAAATAACGTTATACAAACATTTTTCATTAGTTTCTCAGTTGAAATTGTACGAAGAACATTGTGAAGAAGTAACAAGGTAAAGAGGCAAGCCGACATATTGTTTTCAATTCTATTAAATAAAAAAAGGAAAATAGTGAAAAAATATTTTACTTCAAATTAAATAAATAGTAAGAAAAATGAATCCTGGACAATTGATGAAAGTAACGTATCATACGGATACGAAGAAAATCAATAAATATATTAAATTCACTTCTGTTTATCATCAAATGTTGGAGAGTGTATTAGAAAATTGCCCCTATGAACATGATGGTGGTGTTCGTCTATTTTGGATTGGTAAGTTTATAAATAATAAATCTATTTTATAAGTGGAAGGAAAGGAAGAGTTAAGTCTTCATTAGTAAAATGCGTAATTTCACAATCACAAAGTGCATTTGAAAAAAATTTTTGAGAGAAAAAGTTTACTTATTGGTTTTTAAGGCAGAGAGAGAGAGAGAGAGAGAGAGTGAAAGTGTGTATGTATTTCTTGTTAAAAAGAAAAAACAATTCGTTTAAGGTTGCCAAATCAAAAAATAAAAAATTGATTTTTTAAGGATATTTGTTACAGAAATTATTTTAGCAACATAAGATGGAATATGTTTGTGCATGTGTGTGTTTATATGCTCCTAAGGCTACAGCTTGGAGTTAGGGTTCAAGTCAAATCGGCTATCGCCAACTCTAAATTCCAACAGTTATCTTCATTTGAAAAACTGTAGGTTTTCTACAGCTGCTGCTGCTTAGATCGCCATCTTGAATGTGTACATAAATATGACCACACATTCATTAAACTGCCTGTTGTCTGGTCAAGTAAATGTTTTCTTTGTTTGTTGTAAAAGAAAATCACAGAAATAGGCGGCACTATATCATCTAAAATGCTATTGATTTTTATAATCTGTTCTACAGGTAATAAAACCATGAGAATATTGTGTAATTTGTTATCCCTTGGAATATTGGCAGCAACCACATACCGAATTCTTATCGATTTACAGAAAATAGAGATGGGGTCGGTGGTCATGTAGGACCATTATAGACAACTTACTTAATAGTGTAGCCAACTTTCAGGTTTTTCTTCTATTACTCAGCTGATTTTTTTGTAGTGCCTTCTTTAAACCTTTTTTTTTATTTGTGAGTAGCGACACCTACAGTTTAAAGTAGATTCTTAACAACAGATTTTTGAGAAACTTTTCATGAAAATGATAATATACAAAGTCCATTAATTTGCTACACTTAGTACCAATGGAATAGCACTCACTCTATCCAATAATGCGCAATATATTTCCAAACATATTGAACAACAAGTTAAACTGCAACATGAATACACTAACCAAAGCCACTAAGACGACAATTGGTTTTTAATCTGGTAAAAGAAGAATTGGCCAAACCAAGTCTATACTGATGGGTTGCAGATTGGTATTTGTTTTTGGAAGAAAGGAATCTAAACCATTTTTTTAACAATGTATTGAGTTGTGTGTCGATCATGTTAACAGGTGTATGACTAGGGCAGAGAGCGTGATAATACGGCTGAGCCGCACAAGAGTATAGAAGTGTATAGAAGAAATGGTTATTCTTTGTATAGTTGATGTGGATGGGTTTATTTCCTACACGATAAATATATTCCGAGTCGACTATATCCCTTTAGAAAAAGACATCCAAGCGTATTCACGACGCATATTCTTGTGATTATTGATTATTCTTGTGCAACAACTTCCGGAGTACGAACCCTGTATCAGAGAATATCTAGTAGCGATATACGCACATTTACTGACAGTGAAGCTATCATCTAAGATTGTTTAAGACTTCCGGGTGTCTCTGAAGGAGATATTTGACGTTTACTTTTTTATAGGCTCCTGGGCAAGGTAGCATTGAAGGGTACCAGCAAAGCTGAAGCAAAAAAGAAAAGGAAAATTAAAATGAAAGATTATGGATTCCTCTGTGAAGGAAACAAAAAACAAGTGAACTTTTCTCCTTTGACAATGATAACCCAATCATCCTCATACATACTGTACACATACCATATGCAAATGACTATGAAAAGGCTTATAGAATCAATTTAAAAATTACTCAATTTGTTTATGAGTCATAACTGCTCAGACTCTTATCGTTTTGTTTTCTTTAATAAACATTATTTTGCTATTATTAAATATTCTATTGTAATTGATAATGTATGTATGTATGCATATGTATGTATACATTCAAAACTAAGTTGTCAAATATTTCTTTAACAACCTGTTTAGACACTCTAAATTTGATAACATTTCTTTAATTGTTCAATTGGAACATGGTGACGTTCTTACTTTGCTCTTTATTGTTCAGTAATAATGGATGAAATGTTCTCTTGAAATGTTTTGTGCATAATAAAACTAATGTTTTTATAATTAATTATAGAAACAGGTCTGTCTTCTTCTCAACTTTATTTTTTTTATTTTTTTTTTTTTGTTGTTCGTATAACTGGCAACAATAAAAAAAAAATACGAAATAAGATATAATGCATATGCTAATGCATGTTTTTCTCATTTTCGTTTTTCAGACGACGAAAACGACGAAATTGATATTACCAATCAAGACAGTTTATTCACTTACGAGACATTTACATCGGGAGTAGAGCGTCGACATTTGCATGTTGCTAAGGTTAAATCGGATGAAGGAATTGCAAAGGCTGCAAAAGCTGAACAACCATGTACGATTCCTACAGTTAATCAAGCCGAGATGCCACCAGCTGCTGGTTCTTATGAGTTTGCCGTGCATGATAATGTCGAATGTGATGGCTGTCTTATGGCTCCCATAATTGGTTTCAGATATAAATGCATACAGTGTGCCAATTATGACTTGTGTCAGAATTGTGAATCGAAACATATACACTCGGAGCATATGATGGTGCGAATGCCAACTAACAATTGTCCCAGTGTGGTTGAAACATATATAACGGGTCGTTCTTCGGGACGTAAATCTGGAAGACGTTCTAAAGCTTCTTGTCCATTTGTCAAGAACGGTTTGTCTGTGGTCATAGACGATGATGGTGAAGGCTCACAGCCAGTTGGTGGTTGTGAAGGTAGTGAGCAGGCTACGACTTCAAATGGCAAAGAACGTCATCATGGACGTAGACACCACCATCGACGTCATCCACGTCATAATTTCTTGCACAATTTATATGAAATGATGCATGATTTGGCTGAGGGTGGTGGTGCAGCCGCTGCTGCACATGCCATGGGCGAAGAGGAGGAGCCGGCAAAATGCTCAACAAAAACTACGACCACAACAACGGGTCCTCATACCACAACTACACAATCAACATGTAACGACAAGAATATTGATGAAAATATTTCTATTGCTCAAGTAGCCGCACAGCAGGCTCACGAAGCTGCTGTTAAGGCTGCTGAAATTGCTGCAAAAGTTGCACATGAAACAGCAATTCAAACTGCTAAAAATATCGCTGTAAGCATGTCTGCTACACCTTCAGCACCCACTGCTGATGCTAATTCTACTGATAACGACAATAAAAACTGTAAGGATAAGGTATGTACGGTCTATACAAACAAAACTAAGGTTTTCATTTTTAAGGGTTATTTTAACTGAAATTATTTTTTGTTGTTTTTTTTTTAACTAAAAATAAAGGTTGATGCCACCACATCACCACGCATGAACAATACTTCGGTTCCCAGTTCACCATCTTTGGAGGCTCTAACACAGTTTTTGGATCCCCAGTATATGAAAACAGGCATACAGATTTTGAATAATTTTAGCGACATGTTCGCCAAGATGTTGGATCCCTTAGATAATGAAGTAAGCGGCAGTGCTAACAAGGCTCCCACGCCATCATCTTCATTCTCATGTCCGTTTAATACTAATGGCTCGCGTAAAAACTCTACAGCATCAGCTAAATCCACTGTATCTTCTCAACAGAATAGCATAAACAGTGAAAAAAATTCCGAACACGAAAAATCCATTGAAAAACAACAAACCAAAGAGGTTATTGATGAAGAAGAAACTAAGCAGTCAAACAAACAAACAGAAAGTGAAGTTTCCTCCAATGTAGAAATTGAGGATTTAGGCAGTGATAGCGAGAGTGATAGTGTGTCTGAATCATTTATAAAACTAGAGGCTCCAAAAGAAGCCAGTCTTAATAAATCGGACACGTCAACAGCTAGTACTTCTGCTCAAACAACACCACCACAATCATTAAATAAATCGAATGTTATGGATTTTGCCCAGTTAAGTGCCGATTTAAAGGCTCACATTGCTGAAGAAGCTGCAAAAGGTACTGGTGCTGCTACTGGTACTCCTGTTGCAAAAACGGATGTGAATGCCGCAGAGCAGGCAAAAGCTAATACCACAGCTAATACAACTGAGCCAGTTGTAAGTGCTACCACTTCAACTCCTAGAAATCAGGAAAGGCGTGCCATACCTGTTTATCATGCTGGTACGTAATCTTAAGCTAAATTTTTGTTCTTTTAAGAATCGATATTTTTTTTAATTAATTTTGAACAGATGAACACATTAATAATGCTGTTCTTGCTATGATGGCTATGGGTTTTAGCAATGAAGGCGCTTGGTTAACACAATTATTAGAGACAGTTAATGGCAACATAGATGAAGCTCTCGAACTTATGCCTGTTGACCCACGTGGTGGTGGCCGTTAAATATTATAATAATAATATTATCAATATTTATCTATATAATCTCTATATATTTTATAAATTAATTTCTCTTTTATGCTTGGGGGTTTGGGTCTTTTAAAATCCACACCTACTTTATAGATTCCTTAATGAATTATAATCCAATTCATTAAATTTATAATGATATTCTTTATATTTTTATTCAAAGGGATTTGTATGAATTTGTTTAGTTTCATTTAATTTTTTTTTTTCGTTTTCTTACAAAATATTTTTTTATCTTTCATTCACAATACAATATACTGTAGTCTGTAGTCTGTATTAACAATATTATATACAAAAATATTGGTTAATCTATTAACTAACTATGTACGACATCTGTGGCATGCCTGAAAAAGGAACACAAACAATGGTCGTCTCAATTTAAATAAAAATTAATCATATTCACTTACCAACATATTGTTTGATTTGTATTTTTTTTTTACGTTCAACTATCGTTATATGGCATGTTTTTTCATATTTCTAACGTATTTCTTGCGGCTAGAGAATAGGGAATAAATTTTGAACCAGGCCTTCCAGAGTGCTAAGAAATCATGTGTTATCTTCAAGCTAGTCATTGCACAGTAATTATAGATTCAGTACTTTATAGAATCGTAGGAGAAAGTTCGATTAGGGCGGAATATTAGTCTTAGGTGTGGGACTTACATAGAAACTTTCTGTCTAAAGTGCAGGGATGGATGTCATCACAACTGCTAGTAGATGCACTCTATTCACTCGGCGCTGAATGATATGCTTCACAGTCGATTATGGAATAAGTAATAAAGTTGACAGCTAGAATTGTTTTTAGATTGCTTCGAATATGTACAGAATAGCGCATCAAATCTGACAAAATGACACAATCAGCCTTAGCCACACTAGAGAGGTCTGTGAGCCATTCGCTAGTAAACCGAAAATGGGGTTATAGAAAGGATTGCAGGATTGCATGGGGCTTATAGCCATAGCTCAGTCCTATGGTCACGAAACTAATTTTAAGCATTGCTAGGCAGACGGTAAGAGGTATTATAGGAATACTAACGGGGCATGGGCCGTTAATACACAGAATCAGAAGATGGACTGGGCATGTCTATGAATACTGTTGTCACTGTACTTGTCTGCAAATGCGTTGGCAGAGCTATGGCTAGATGAGAGATTTCGTGAGCAACTGTGGGGAACATCTTTTCGCCCTTTTTTCTCTTTGTTTTTTTTTTTTTTTTTTTTTTTGATTTCATTCTTGGCTTTTTCTTTTTCTTACCCTTTTCACCATTATTCTCATTGCTTTTCTTGTGTGGGGAGGGTTATAATAAACTAATGCGTGTCTGGGTAAAAATGAAGAACTGAAACTTTAAATAATTTTATTTTTCTAAAGCCATTTATTTATTATAAAAATTTTATAAATAACTTATGAATTCTAACATTACTTTACAATCAGCCTTAAATCTAAAACATAGTGTTGGACTATAATGTTGAGTCTTAAAATCTTTAATTTGTGATTTTTTTGTTTTTATTTTTATTCCTTAAGAGAACATTAAATACGTAATTAAAATACAAATAAAAAGAGAAAAAGAAAAAACAAAAAATGAAATGAAAATGAATTATCATAAGCCTATTTATTATAAAATGTACTGAGATTTGTTATTATTCAACCACCCTTTTCAGAGCAATTTTAAGTGGCACAATAGCAGATAAACATAGGATGACAAATGTACAAAACTTATAGGTGAATTTATAGGTGAAATTACGTTGAAAGAAACCAGTCGAATAGCCATACAATTGGGCAAACATGCCCAAAAAGTATGTGATCATGCCGAAAATACCATGAACGATACGTACCGGATTATGGCATGATGGATATGCAAGAGTTACAAAGCCAGTAAATATATTTAAAAAGCAAAATAGGCAAGCCATCAGACCTAAATGAAGAAATAAAATTTCAATTTTAATTTCAATTAAGCTTGGAGTATAAAATAAAAATAAAAAAAAATGATAAAGTAAAGCGTAAGAGGTAAAGTAAAAGACTAACAATGAACGAATCTGCTATTACCGGCGGAATGTGAACCTCTCAGCAAGCACAATGCCATTACAAACTTCAGCAAAGCCCGTATATGTTGGCTACCAACAGAGAGCTTCAACTCTCTTTACTCTTCTTGTAATATGGGTGGGCAATTATAGACGAGTTATTCTACAGTCTCCAACACCTCCTCCGATCATAGTCTGCTACCTAATCTTGTAATGCGCTGTAAGAAACCCTATCACAAGTCTCACACTGAATTTATCAAACTCCAGCTACCATCCAATAACAATGCTTCTTCCAACGCTTATTCCGCTTTTCCAAACCCATCAATCACTAAATGGAACCTAGTCTGGCAAGAGTATCTACCAGAAACAGTTCCAATAATGATCTAAGAGCTCATATGCAGACCTTACAATCACAGACCAGACACCAACCACACTGTTGACGAAAATCACTTAAGAATCTGCATTTGAAAAAGTGGGTCCAGTTGCGGCCTCAAGAGTCTTTAAAATAGAAAATTAAAGGGAGCAGAAAGACTGCAATTAGCAGCTAATCTAAGTTCAAAATCCGTACAAAAGGTTGCAGCATCAGTACCACCAACCTGTTAGACAAAGATGGGCATATCAATTTGCCTTGGGAGTTTCCTACTATTTCATGCAGCCCCATCCGGAAGCATTCCAAAAAATCTTATGGAATGTAAAAACTGATATAAAAATACATTGTTCAGCATGATAACCAAGTTAATTGCGAACGTACTGCCAGATGCACGATTGCTGGCCTAAAAACAATCACAGAACTTTAAAATAACTTAGACTTGGATTTCTGGAGTAGCAGGGCTTATCCTGTGTAGTGGCAATGGTGTCCTATAGGAAATTAGAATTTAATTGTGATTTCTTAAGCATTGGCCCAAGTGGATGTTGTCCTTTAAGCTCCTAAAAGCCTATTGCAATGGATTTATGAGCTTCAACTCTTACGATGGCAAACTAATCACACAGCCTAACCTACACTTAGAGAATATTGATTGCGTGTACAATAATTTTTGTTTAACTTACCTAATCTGGCATGAGTTGATTCAAAATGTCTCTCCTCTTTACCGTAGTACTTTTGCAAACTGCCGACAATACCCATAGTACCGCCAAGAACTTGTAAAAAGCCGTGTACGGTATGATGAGACTCACCTATGAATGAGTTGTATATATTGCCTTTCCAACGCACCATTATGCCTTCCGACATTAAAAACACAAACTATGGAACCATAAAGGAAAACATAAATATTTAAGAGATTCAATTTTAAAATCCATTTTTACTTACCCCTACGGTGCAGAGATGTGCATGCATAGCAGTCTTTCTAAAACCCAATTTAAAACATCTAAAGGCCATGAAACAGGCTAGGGCCGTAGTCATTACATGAGTGATGGAACTTATTAAAACAATATAAATTTCAGGCATACCGTCAAATATGTCAAGGTAACCTTCACCGATGGATGTTAGAAAGGTATGCTGCGTCGGCTTAGCTATCAAAAGAGAAAATAAAGAATTATTTTTCTATACAAACATTTCAAATAGGTTTCCACAAGGAAACTTATAGATTAAGTTGGTCTATAGGTTAGGCAGAAGCACTCACTTCTACAAACATCACAATCTGAAGTCATTTTTATTAATTTGGCTTAAACGACTTTTATATAAAATCCGTTCCGATCTTGATAATGAAATGTCTAGCTTGACTTGTATTTTAAGAATAATTTTACTGACTGATATGCTTTAAATATTTTTCTTATGCTTCAACACTAATCTAGAATGCTATAACAGTTAAATTTAAAGTGTGACCGCAACAAAACGTGAACGCAATTGATATGTTTGTTTTTTGCTTGCTAGTGGTGTGAAATTGAAATTGTATTTTACATGGTCCACATATACAATTGATTGGGCAATGCTGCCAGTTCAAAAAAGTGCAAAGCAGTAAAGAGAAAATACGTCATAGCTTATACTATAGTAGCGGGCAACCGTGCTTATTGATTCCTAATTCCTTGTCAATAAAAGCGTTGTCTGATCTTTTCGGAATATTCATTATGAATGTAATTCCCTATGGGAGATAAGGTCTAAGGGAATTATATGCAAGCACGCTTATCAATTTTAAGAATTCTTGTAAACCCCTACCAACCCGCTTATAGAACAGAGCGTCCAGATTTTAAGTGCGCCATTCTTTATTTTGTAAACAGTTCTTGGTCCCAGCAAAAAAAACCGTTGCCAGTTAAAAATGTTGTTGGTTTTTGCTTGCAATCGACATCACAGTGGTGATGATTGAAGGTTAAATGCATCGGAAACCCGGTTTTACGAAATTGGAACCATTTTCAAGCAGCTGGGCGCTACACACACTCCTAAAGTTGCAAAGTTTTTAAGCTCGCTATACTCAAGCTTCGGCGGAGATGATTTCGGTGGAAGAAAAGGGACTTTTGGAATGACTCTTCTAGAATAGTATTTAAAGTCCAGGTTTAAAGATGTAAAGATGGTCAGGTTATGTGGACAAGTAACTTGTACATCTATTGATCGTAATTGCATACGTCTCGATTGAAAGTCATCAACAATACATAGATATGTGTGTCTCGAAAAAGATGAACATCGTTCTCAATTTGTTTCACGGCTACATGAAATTTTTTCGATTTCGGTCTGTGTTCCCATTAAATACCCAACCTTGATATCATTCCTTTAAAAAAAATTATTTCATAATTTTTAATTAATATTGCGAACGAACAGCCCTATTGTAATGGAAAAGTAAAAGTATTTTAACGTTCATTGCCGAATTCATATTTAAACATGATTAACTACCAACAACTGCTAATTTTTTAATTTATAGTCGATAAATGAAATTTTAGATTTATCGATAATTTCAATTTTTGAGTTGTTTTAAATACGATAAATATATTTTGCTACAGTTGTGAGCAAAATAATGTTAGTTTTATATGCTGCAGCTATGCTCTGTTAAGAACACACCAAAATAATTGTAAGGAAATTCATCAGTTTTGTATAAAATGGTTACCGTTTTGTTCGATAAATTTTTATCCCTTTGACGGTAAATCTATTATGGTGCTATTACAGAAACTGACGGAATCAATGTTCAAAAAATGTTAACCGAATAAAATTATTCATTATAAACAGCAAAGAAAAGGTGAAAAGAAAATTTGTTGTTGTCTTTCATTTTCTATAGTAAATTTATCGATGACTTGCATTTGCTACAGTAAATCTGTGCGATGACTTGCATTTTCTACAGCACTTTTGTAGATGACTTGTATTTTCAATTATAAATTTGTCGATGATTTGCATTTCCAATTATCAACTTATCGATAACTTGCATTTTCTACAGTAAATTTATCGATAACTTACATTTTCTACAGTAAATTTATCGATGACTTACATTTTCTACAGTAAATCTGTTGAAAACTTGCATTTCCTACAGTAAATTTATCGATGACTTGCATTTTCTGCAGTACATTTGTCGATAACTTGCACTTTCTACAGAAAAATTTATCAATGACCTGCATTTTTCATAGCATAATTGCCGATAGCTTGTAATTTCCACAGAAAATATATCTATGAGTGGCGTTTTCTATAGTAAATCTGTTGATGACTTGCATTTCCTACAGGAAATTTAATGATAACATGTATTTTCTATAGTAAATCTTGCATTTTCAATAGGAAATTTAACGATCAAATGCATTTTCTGCAGTAAATCTGTCGATGACTTGCATTTCCTATAGAAACCAAGTCTAACCACAGAAATGACTATATTAATTGCGGTTTACGAAATCCAGCAAGGAGGCTTAAAGGAACTAGTAGTTGCCATAAGAACACTCTCCTCTTTTTCAAAGAAAATCTGTATGGAATATCAATCACCCTAGAGTATTGATGTTATTGTAAAAAAAATTTTAAGCTTTTACTTAAGAAACAACTTTGTTTTTCACACCACTATTTTTATGTGTACTAGTGTATAAATTGAAAGTTCTACGAACTTCAAATAACCGGTATATTCATCCATTCATTATCTCACACTGTAATTAATGGTTTATTATATTTGGCATTAAAAAAAAATAACAACAACAACAAGAATAAAAAAAAAACAATATATTGTTAGAGAAGGTTCTTACTTGTTATCAATGTACGTGATGTCTTAGTAATAAAAAAAGATAAGCATTTAAAAACATTGAAATTATTTCAGATTTTTTTCTTGTTTTTGTTTTTAAATGTTGCAGCTGTTGTTGTTTTTTGTTTATAGAATTTGGAAATTATTTAGCAGTGCCTAGTACTTATTCAATGTATTAATAATTTTGATAAGAGATCAGATTTTACACTCTAGCGTTAGTGAAGGGTGCTGTTCAATTTAAATTTCAACCATCATTTCGATGCACATAGGTCGGCTTTATTCACCCTCAATGTACGATCGCCACAGAGTATATTCGCAATTCTACTTACTGTGTGCCATTGTCTCACAATGGTCGATTAGATATTTTGCGATATTTCTCTTCTAATGCACACAAATGCAATCGCTATGCGTTTCCTCACTTCCAATCTTTCTCTCATTAATAGGCACTCATTAATCTAATAAGTCTTCAACGTCTTCTTACACTACAGGACAGAATTAATGCCCTTATTGACGTGTGCCTATCATTGAAAGCCTTTTATGTATGCAAATTCCTATACCTATGTCAAGTATATCAAATTATTAGTGGCCCCAATCATACATTCCTTAATCGCATGTATCGCGTTAGTCTAGTAGGTAGTGTGTTGCCTTTTTAGACATAAGGCCACGGCTCGAACTCCAGGTTAGACATCAAAACGAAAATATGAAAAAATATTTCTTTTGGGGAAAACTCCAAGAGTAAATGAAATTGCCATGAAAAGTTTCTCTAAAATCTGTCGCTCAGAGTCGACTTTAAACTGTACGTCCCGCCACTCATGCATTAAATTAACACACACAACTGATGTGAGAAACTAGATCGTAATCCTGACTGAAGGGTGTAAAGATAAATTACCCGAAAGCATAATTCATGTATTCATGTTTAAAGTTCAAATGGGCCTCTAAGATAAATGAAATTGCCATGAAAAGTTTCTCTAAAATCTGTCGCTCAGAGTCGACTTTAAACTGTACGTCCCGCCACTCATGCATTAAATTAACACGCACAACTGATGTGAGAAACTAGATCGTAATCCTGACTGAAGGGTTGTTAAAGATAAATTACCCGAAAGCATAATTCATGTATTCATGTTTAAAGTTCAAATGGGCCTCTACGCCATGAATTCATTCGACCAAGAAAATCCTTATCGATCTGTGAGTGATGTAGTGAAGTTGTCATCAAAGAACCAAAATAATACATCCTTTGAACCATCTGAACTCCTTTAATATAGCATTTCGTATCCATTGATGTCCATTATCAAATTTCTGTTGAGATTGTAATGAGACCACACTTAGATCCTATTATTTATTATTTTTCCTCTTCTTCTTTAGCAGTTATATTGCAGTTCTATGGTGTTTATATTTGAATAGAAATGAAATACCAAGTTTCTCAATAGCTTGCACTCTTAACCCTTTAATGGTAAGAGCATAAGAAGTTGCCATTGTGGCTTGGCATCCCTATCTATTTGCAAAGTGTGTCAGATGAAACTTTGTTATCTTTTACTGTGCGATTTGAAACCAATTTCAATAAAAGTTTTTTTTATCATCATTTGCATCAAGTAAATGTTTACAAAAAATAACGGTTACCTGCTTTTCAATAAATATTTG
Source organism: Sarcophaga bullata (assembly GCA_005959815.1). NCBI lineage: Eukaryota > Metazoa > Arthropoda > Insecta > Diptera > Sarcophagidae > Sarcophaga > Sarcophaga bullata. The sequence goes on from QOCX01000004.1 coordinate 1,118,222, forward strand.
CTTAATGTGACCATAAGTAAAAAGGACTACTAAACAAATAACACAATATTTTGATATTTGCCTGAGAATGTGGAGGGGAGGGGGGGTTTTGTAGCATAATATGCCCCTGGAGAATCTTTTAATTAATAAGCAACAAATTAATTATTTTTTGTTTTTATAAATAATCTAAGTATTGTCTCTAATGCACGTATTTTGTTATCAAATACTCTGTCAAATCCTTGCCAATGTTTCTCAACTCAAGCCAAACGTATAGGAAATTAGATAAACATTGATAAGAAAGATTTGTGCAAACCAATAACAAACTTTAATACTTTAATTAAATGAAAACTTAATTATTTTTAAAAATATACCATAATTAATGGGTATTCCATTCCATTTCATTCCAGAGTTTGTAAATAACGACATCAAAATATATAAACAGCGTTTACACTATCATGCAGTTCCAGTCAAATCGATTTCGTTAACACAACAATTAAAGAAAATTTGTGCGGTTAAGGAATATTTTTGCAATAAAAAGTTATTAAAACAAATAAATTTGCATTAAAAATTTCAAAAAGAAAACAAAATTAAAATGCCTTTTGATTTGAAATCGCAGGAGAGAGAGTCACCGCGTAAATTTTGTCAAAATGTGGAGTTTGTGCTAAATGTTGTGAATCAAATGTGCATCGGTTTCGTTACAATTTACATGAGTTGGTTGTGTTTTCGTTTGGGTTTGACTGGTACCATGTTGCATGCATGGCTAACAACAATTGGGGTAAGCGCAGCATATAAAATTGGATCAGATCGTAAGGGCTGTCATACTGAATTGGCCACATTACAACCATTTTGTTAGGACCCTGATCTGGCTTCTTATACTAGACTTGTTGTGTGCATGCATTTTTTTTATCAATGAGTGTTGGGAACCATAGTTTAACACCGAATGGAATTAACAGACTTAGGAAGCTTTTTTCAAGGCAATTATTATTGCAGCACTATGCCAGAAGACTGCTTAGATATTTTTTCCAAAATGTCATAGATTTCCGCTCTTGAGCTCTTGTCTAGTAAGAGTACTTATTAGGTTACGGACATTCCAACATCTGTTAGTGAAAATTTTGTCTTCACTTCCCTTGATTGTGCACCATAAGCGCGACTTAAAATAATTTTCAAGAATTATCCTTCAAACTCAAATCCATTTCCCCAAAAGTGAAACAATTTTCATCAAATCTTGCCCACCACAGCTACTATGATTAGAATTAAGGGTGACAAGTCTAGGGTGATATTCATCAGGAGATCTTCTGCTCTAACAAGTCGAGTGACTGACAAATACTTTGCAACCACATTTAGTAGCATAAGCGAATACAGCAACCTAGAGACTCCATTCCATTTAGTGGAATACGGATGCATAGTGTACAGAATGAAATATTCCGAGCCAAAGCGGAAATCATAATGCCATTGAAAGATGTATTCAACAACTTGGAGAAAAAGTATAAAGGTTGTGATAGGCCGCCATATGAACACTTGGCTCTTATGAGGTTAACTCGAAAATATTAAAGGCCAGAATGGACGCGACACAGCAAGCGCTTATTGTGCTTGCTGCGTTGCAAACTCATGACTCTCTGCTGGAACCGTAGGTCATGTAGATGAGCTTGGGAGTGGGAATAGATATTTAGAAAGTTATTCCCAACGGCAAAGTAAACAAAGTTAGGCAAAAATTTCTTCTCAAACCAAATAAGTTCAAGGCAATCTAAATTTTAGTTGGAAGAAATTTGAAGCATGCATCAGACTAGCCGGAAATAATCTGAGATTAGTAATTCGCTTTTGGACAGTGAACTGTAGACTCAAAGAATAGTTGTTCACAATTGGAATTGTCTCAATATATGGTCCTGTTATCTGCTTTCTTTCCAGGATTATTTCTATTTCATTTCTATTGTAATTACTAACTTTCATATATTTTTTACAGTTTTGTTTCCTTATGGCCGAGGCTATAATGTGCCACTACAACAACAATGTCTTAACCATGAATTACAATCGAAAAACAAAGACAACCATTCATTGGATACTTCAAGTTTTGGGTGGTGGCTGCGGTATAGCCGGTGTCTTGCTTAAATGCATTAAGGATGACTTTTATTTATTTAATATGCATACTAAATTAGGTAAGAGAAAGATAGAGAGAGAGAGAGAGCGAGAGAGAGAGAGAGAGCGAGCAAAGGAGAGAGCTAGACAGAGAATTTAAAATATTAATACTTAATACAATTTCTCTCATATAGGTTTTGCTGCATTCATCTTATGCTGCATTAGTTTCGTTTCCGGTTTGGCATCATTATTCTCAACAACTCTTAGAAGAATCTTAAGTCCTTTATTGAATAAAACTTTTCATACTATTGTGGGCATTGGCACGTTTGTTGTGGCCCTAAGTGCACAGTATTATGGTTATGAAATTGGTTTCTTCTATCGTGATGCACCATCTCAAGACTTTATTATACTGATGAAGTGTTTGACTCTTATATCGCTATTTCTATCATGTTGGGGACCCTTAAAAGCATTATTCCATAAGGTGGGCACTCTAATTGGTAATGATAGCTGATGTTGGATGTTTTTATTATTCATTTAAATACTTTAAAAAGCCTGATTTAATAATATTTTATGAAATAAATATTTTTAATAAACAAATGAGTAAAGTTTTTCAACTGTTGAAATCCTCCTTTGCAACTGTCCAGCCCTTAGTAGGTTGAGAATCTTGGGCACGGGCTTCTTCGAAGGTTTAGACTCTTTGCCGAGTGCTGACATTAAGGTTCTTCAAAGATTCATTAATAGCTTTAGCTGGTTGAGAAGTGTTAGGGCTTTAATGTTGTAGTCGCACTCTCTTGTGTGTTTGCCTGTGTTTTTCCTCTGTCTCCTTATCCCCCGCTCTTTCCTATCGCTTCTACTTTTCCCTATCTTCTTTATTATCCTCTCTCCCTCTCTCTTGTGTAGGACGTATTATAACGGGCGATTTGACCCGTGAGTAATTGTACCAACGATAAGTAACGTCCTCAAACCTAACCTAACCTATGTTTTTAGGTTTTAAATCATTTTTTTTGCAATAAAGTTTTAAAAATAAAATAAAAGAAAACGCTAAAGGCTTAACATTGTTGTCAACTTTATTACAGATTAACCTAGCTGCAGTAGTCGTCAATAGGTTAAAATAGCTTAGAAAGTATCGTATGTATTTATAGAATATTTTACATAAATTTCAGGAAATATTCCTTACGGTGTGTTCAGCTTAGCAGTCTTCTGGTAAAAAATATTACGCAGTCGCCTTTAAATTATAGATTCCGTCATTCATGGGTAAACCTAACACACAGAATATGGATGGTATGAGAAACTAGGTCTGGCTGAAGGGCTGTAATGTTTTAATGACAATGATGACATACACATAATTGGTTACTATAATCCTTCAGTTCGGATTGAGACCTAGCCTCCAGCCCCTAGCTTATATTGTGTATGTTAAGTTTATACATGAATGGCAACCTTGTACTGTTTAAAGTTAATTCAGAACGTTAAATTTCTGAGAAATATTTTTATTTCATGTTTCGTTTGGTTGGAGATGTCTGAGCTGGGGTTTCAACCTCGGCCTCATGTCTGATCAGCCAACATACTAACTATTACATTAAGGCGACTTATATAATCTAATATTCCTTAAAAAATTCTTAGAAAAATAATATTTTTGAGTTAAAAAAGAAACGAAAAACAAAATTAATAAACAAATCGATTTCAAGCAGAAAAAAAAATTTTTTTTTTTGAAGTGCCCTAACTACTCAGCTAGTTTAACTAGGCCATCAAAAATGTTCTCACTGCTGCACAACTATATCAAGTCAATAGCGAAACGAATCAACACTCAATTGTTGTGTTATTTTAAACTTTTCTTTTTTTAAAGATATACGAGGTATGATCAATAGGTGACTTTTAGTAATTATACAAGATATCTTAGCGATTAAAACTCTTCTATGGGAGAAGACAGAACAACAAGAACAAATGTCATGAAATAGAGATTCTAGAAGTTGTTAAAGCTACAGATCTAGTTAGGAAACAATCTAAAATCTACTAAGCGGAAGTTGACAAAGAAATATTTTCTTTTCATATTTCATTTTGTTGCAAATGTCTTCTGAGCTGGAGTTTGAACTCAGGACTCATGTCTAATAAGTCAAAACACTACCTATTAGATTATGGTTACTTATGTCATGTAAAATCCCTTTGTAAAGTTTAAAAAAAATAAAAATTTTTTAGTTAAAGAAAAACTATTCACATGAGTTTAAAACTTCCGGTATAAACTGGCAATGCTGCTGATTAGGCAAAATAAAGTTTTTTGCACATTCAAGAGAATTTACTTACGATTTTATTAGATTGGAAGCAACTAAAAACTGCTTTAACAGTTATTTTATAAATTTAAAAAAAAATTTAATTTTAATTAATTTTTTCTAATTTTTTTGGCGGCTTGATGTATTCATTAAACAACCATGGTTTTAAATTTGAACACGAATTTTTAATGATTTTTTTTTTGGTTTCTTTTTAATATTCAAAAATGATTTAAAAATTGTATTAAAAACTAACCTAATGTAGTTGTTTTATTTATAAATTCACTTGGTATAGTAAATCCAATTTTTTTTTTATCAAATTTTTAAGCACGTTTGTTTAAAGGCGGCGATATCTTTACTGAAATAAACTGCACACTTTGACTGCGATTTTCCGAATGATTGGGCATTAGGATTTGTAATGGAATATTAAATCTTATTCTCAAGAATGTAGAGAAATAACAAAGCTTTTATCTTTTAACCTTAAACTACAAACCATTTTTGGGGATTGTTTGTAAGCCAAACAAAACACACACAAAAAAAATGCAAAAAAGATCACTCCAAAGATTTTTAACTGCTTATACGACAACGTCACAAAAGTGATCGTTTCGTTTCAAAGTAAATCCCCCCGTAATTAAAATATAAAGCTTTAGAAAGCTTTTTTTTCTGATTATTTGTTGCAAAATATATGCCAGTGAATCATTTAAAAATTTTGCTAAGAGTACTACCACCATTCAGGTCTCCCTCTCTCTCTCTCAAAAAGAGAATCAATCCACTAACGGCTGGTTATCTGTAATTATCTTGACACCATGATCGCTAATAACCTGCAATAGTGAACAGCGGATATCACATAAGCTGGCTTTCGTTTTTGTGGCAACATAATTGCAACATAAGTAAACAATATTTAGGCACTTAAAGTCGGTTAATATCTTCTTATTCACCTATTTGTGGCCTTATAGTTCCTAAATTGAGCAATTGTCCAAACAGTGTCCGTCATTAATAAGGGCCATCTTTTTGAAACAACATGATTTGTAAGATTAGATAGATGTTCTGTTCCGGCAACATATCGTGCGAAAAATCATCTTCAGCTATGAGGCCCATTTCTGAATGAATGGGTAAGTGAACAAATAATAATTTCGACTCTGCAGCAATACCAATCCCCATGAGATCCAAGAGCAATCAATGCATCTCGAAAAAGTTGCTGTTTGATATGGTTTTTTGACTGACTATTGTTCAATGATTACCAACTTCTATTGACCTAAACTGGATGCTCTGGACACCAAAGACATGTGGTTTCAACAAGACGTCGTTTCGTGCCACAGAGTTCATGCCACATCGGATATTCTGCACGAACGAATTGTGGCCATGATAATTTCACGTGGTGAGTATGTAGACCGCTCACCAAGATAGTGTAATTTGACCGCCTTTAGGATATTCTGTATGAACGAATTGTGGCCGTGGTAATTGCCGATTACCACGTGATGATTATGTAAACTGGCCACCAAGATCATGAGATTTAACCCCGTTAGACTTTTTCTTGTGGGGTTTTTTAAGTTTCAACTGTAAGCGAATAAACCAAAAAAAATCTGTCGTTCGGGCTCGACATTAAACTGTAGGTCACAGCACTCATGAATAAAATTAATACACACAATATGGGTAGTGTAAGAAGCTAGGTTGTGATCCTGACTAAAGAGTTGTATTTACAAAATAAGTAAGTAAATAAGCATGCGAATACATATGATACAAGAGAATATGCTTTGATTTCAGATTAATTATAGAAATTTCGGGTATAAATAGCGATTAGGATCAGAAAAAATGAAAACTAAGAGAGTTGACATGATCAGGTTGACTGAATTCCAGTTACTTATGGAACAATTTAGATTCCTAAAAAGAATTACTTTTTAAATGACGCTATAATAACTAGCAGAAGTCTAGTATGGTTAAGACTAACACTTTGAATGTCATGACAGGCTCATGCGTAAAGCCAGGGGTATCCATTACCTCTGAAGTACTGGCTGTACGAACAAAATTATTGCTTAAGAACATTTTTCCTTGGAACGACTAAAACATATCAAATACCCTTCGGGATTTTCGCATCTAACATTAGCCTACTTAACCTAACCTAACTTAAATAGTTATTTAGACTGAACAGGTGTTATTGCTTAATTATTATTGCAATATTTAAAAATAATTTAAAATTTTTTAAAATTCATAAAACAATAACAAAATTCAACCTGAATTTTTGTTGTTGTATGGCCCTGAGAGCCAATAAATATTGCTTTTACTTTAATTTACCAATAATTTAGCCCAGTTAAGTGCGTTAAAGGCAATTCTTAATTTTTTTTTGTATGAATCATTAAAAAAATAAACAAAAACAATTAAATTTTAAATGATAATTAATAATTATAATTAGAAAATTAAAAAAAAAATTAAAACTTTATGGTTCAATGATTTCTTATTTAAAAATCAAATTAAAATTAAAAAAAAAGAAACGAAAAACAAAATGAATAAAGGAATCGAAGGTCTTTGCTTAGTTTATCTAATTACAGTTTATTTTAGCTAAGTACCCTAACTAGTCAGCTAGTCTAACTAGACCAGCAAAAATGTTCCCAATGTTGCACAACTAAATCAAGTCAATAGCAAAGCGATTCAGTACACAATTGTTGTGTTGTTTTAAACGTTTTATTGTTTTTAAAGATATACGAGGTATGATTATAAAGTGAATTTCCATACATAATTGATCATTATCACAATTCAGTCAGGACTGCAACCTAGTTTCTCCCACCTTTTGAGTTAATTTTTTTACATGAGTAACGGAACCTACTCTTTCCTTCTTTTGCAAACGAATAAACTTTGTGTGATACCATACGTTTACCCCTCTGTAGTGTTATGTCAATCTCAGCTTTGAATTCAATTAAATTTTCGTTTTTTGTACCAGCCTTTGCAATAGCGAAAGGAGGACACCTTTGAATGCCTCACTATATCCTACAGAGCCACACAGACCGCGTAGCTGTCAATAAATAGACGCACATATACTCGGCATAAATAATTGGTCAATATCACTCTTTAGTCAGGACTACAACCTAGTATCGCACAGCACTTATGCAGTGTGTATTAACTTTAGTGGCGCAACCTACAGTTTAAAGTCGACTACGAGCGATAAAATTTGAGAAACTTTTCGACGGTTTGAAACCGCGTCTCACGTCTATAAGCCAGTAGGTAATACAAGACCAAGGCAACTCCTTAACTTCTTCGAGTATATGTACGTCTATACATTTAGGCTGGCTTTAGACCCCTAGAGAGTGTGTAATCCACATCGAAAATTTTTTCAAAATGTTGGCTAGATCTGGTGGAGATAGCGAGGCATTAAACGGTTACCTTCGAGCAGTTTTCTGTGCATGACAATACATATTCTCGTTGATAAAGATCCAATCAGGTTTAATGATTGCTTTTCTCCAAGATTAAGCTGCAACCATGTATAATCGAGTTGATTTAAAGTTTTGTTTTTTTTCTCATCATTTATTTTGCTATCGTAACCACTGTGCAGTAGAGTCTGTCTTGTTTTTGTCTGCATTATTTGTATTTCCCAATACTTACAATTTATGTACATATTTTGCTTTTTACTTTGATCGAATCATTTACACATTTATACGTACATATGTATGTATGTATGTATGTATGTATGTAAGTATTATTATGCACATACATTTATTTTCTATAACTTCATGTTAAGATCAGATTTTATTTTTCTTTTGAATTTGAATGATTTTTTGTTTTGTTTTTGTTTTTTTTTTTTACATTTTAAGGTCAATGTTTGTGGGTAATTGTAGAACACTTTTGTTTTTTATTACGATGTGCATACTCGTAGAAAAACCACAACTTTGTTTTTGTTTTTGTTTTTTATTTAGTTTCTAATAAGTTAATAATAATAAAAATATTAGAATTTTTACTACATGCCCTACTACTTACCTATTGGGCTTAATGGCTACTTAGACGATTACCAAATAAATCGTTACAATAATGTGGCGTATTTCAGCCTCGATGTCCTAAACATCATCTTAGTTTACTTAGCTCCTTTAAGATTCCGTTGTAATACCGATATCATACCATTACAACTCCTGGCTGGTATCTCTCAATCAAACCGAAAGTTTCATGAAATCAGCTTCGGCTAGCCAAAGTCAATATATTCTATGTACCCAGGAATTTTTATTCTCAGATTCCCAAACGATGCCAAACGTAGTTTCAGACTTCTATAGTGAGCTTTTCCAAGCCTCTTGGCATGTGTACCTAAAAGCCTACATCCTTTTATAATTGCCAAGGGGGTTTCTATGATGGAATCTGTTGAGATTTAATACAAATCTTGTTTTTTATTTGTCGTTATCATATCTGATCTGTCTGGTCTCTTTGCAAGCGAATTCATTATCGCATCTTACTTTTGCAAAATGAATGAAATTTGCTTCTCTTCAGGCGAATATCAATTTCAGGTATAAATTCATACGAATTTTGTATTGTGCCCGCCTTTACAAGTACGACCACGGCATATATTTTTTAGGTACACGTCGCAGAAGCTAGATCCATAAGCCGATCTACCAAAAACAATCAAGTTCTGCAAATGAACAGCGGTATTGATGAGGGGAGAATCAAGTGAAGCATTTGTTTGTTCTCCTGAGTCCAGTATGAAAAGCTTTCCATATTTCTAAACGCAAATTTCGACCCTAATGTACTGATATGGGGCAAGGAATTTAAATGCCCGAGCAAGAAACGTAGTTCAAGCGTTCGTCAAACAGTTCCTGAAGAAGATTCTGGATATAGTTCGGCCTACTGGCCTATGAATGACAACAAATCAAGCTTGAATTAAAATTTTGAATTCCAAGTGCATTTGGCAGATAACATAACATTTGAAAGGAATCCATAGAAAAGCAACGAAAACGAAAGGACTATTCATACCTAGAGGAGACGACTCAGTAGTTTTCTGTCAAAAACTCTGAGAGTCAATAAAAAATTGGCATGAAAAGTTTCTCACAAATCTGTCATTCGGAGTCGACATTAAACAGTATGTACCGCTATTCATGGGTAAAATGAATGCACACAGTATAGGTGGCATGAGAAGCTAGGTTGCAGTCCTAGCTAAAGGGACCAACTAATGACCAATCAAGTAAGTAACATGGTAGTCTAGTAGGTAGTGTGTTGCCTTACGAAATATGAAAGAATATTTCTTTAGTGACTGTCTCTCAGCAGAAAACTCTAAGAGTAAATAAAATTGCCATTAAAATTTTCTCAGATCTTGTCGTTCGGAGTCAAACGGTAAATAGTATGTACCGCATCGAATGCATAAAATGAACGCACACAGCATAGGTAGTGTAAGAAGCTGGGTTGTAGTCCTGACTAAAGGGTTGTAATGACCAATTAAGTAAGTGACATAGAAGATTAAAGCGATTTTAGCGAAAGTAAGTGCAATTATTGGTTACTAATGCTGATAACAAACTTTAAGTCTCTCTTTCGCTCTCTTTCTCGCTCTCTCTCTCTCTCTTTATGTGTTTGTCACTACCATAACAACATCAAAATAAGCATTTAAACACTCATTAATGATTGCAATTTTTTAAATTGCCAGTCAACAGTTTTGCATTTGAAACGAGAATTAAAGGGTGTATCAGTTCTGCTTAAAAACAACAAAAATAAAATTGTCTCGTGTTAATAAAATAATAATAAAAGCAAATTAACAATTTCACCGATATAACCGACTGATTAATAAGAATAAAAAAAGAGGTACATACATGCATACATACATGCATATACTTACATGCATATGAAGTATTATAATAAACGGGGAAACCCGCTAAAAAAAAAAAGAACTTTAAAGCTGCTTCTAAGAAAAATTTCAAATTGAAAATTTTCCTTGCTTAGTCGGTGCTTTATAAAAAACGATTTTTTTTATTTATTTCTTTATAAAAAAGAAACGGTATTTCATAAACAATTTAAAAAAATTAATTTAAAAAAGAAAAGTGAAAAAAAAACTGGTTTAAATATTAATTTCCGCACTGGTTTCAATTGATGGAACATATACGTACGCAATGAATGATGATGTATCGCTTGTTGAATTATTTCATGTTCTTATCAAATGACAACTTTATGTTTAAAGCGTTTCGTAAATCATTTTTTTGTTTATAAGAACAGGTGTCACATTCGATTTATAAGATGCATAAAATCTACTAAAACAGGCTTACACAGAATCAAGGGAATCACCTTTGGTTTGTTGTATATTTGTCGAACACAATTTCTTTCCAGTTGGCCACAGCAGTCATATTGTTAATTCATATTGTTATTCTCTCTAAACCATACCTACTTCACTGTCAGAGTAGAACGAAAATAAACAGACAGCAATGCAGCAGCAGGAATCGATAACTTACCTGTTAGATTCTACAAAGCATGCCATCAGAAGACATATTTGGAATCAGTGCGTTGTAAGTTAGTCACAGAAGCAAATATTTGGATGCATATCAGCTGCTGGGAAGGAACTGTAATTTAATTTATCGATCCAACTTCGTCAGAATTAAACGAAATTAAACAAACAATAAGGCAGCAGCAGGAAACGATAACTTACCTGCTGAATTCTATAAAGCCTCCTATCAATATATATACTTGGAATCTGTGCGTTGTAAGTTAGTTACAGAAGGAAACATTTGCATGTATATCAGCTGCAGGGAGGGAACTATGATTCAATCTAACGATCCAACTTCTCTTCAAACCATACCTACTTCTTCCTCAAAGTAAACCGATATTAAATAAAAAATAAAGCAGCAGCAGGAATCGATAACTTACCTGATGAATTCTACAAAGCGTGTCGTCAGAACATATGCTTGGAATCTGTGCAGTGTTAGTATATCACAGAAGGAAACATTTGGATATGTATCAGCTGCTGTAAAGGACCTGGACGTTTTTCAGCGCAATAGTATTGGAAAAAATATTGTGATGATATCTTATATAGATTGGGGGCAATACAATGTATTTAACGTGATTGTGATAATTGACTAGTGGATCCCACAAGACCAGACAGACAGAAGTTATTTTTTTTTTCATTGAATTCTATGGGTACTGCTTTGGTGAAAGAAAGGCAAAAGACTCTGTTCTTTAAGATTATTTACGTGATCTTGATGGTCTCACACATTGGTTGCACTTTAAACATTGTCTACGGATGTAGGAAAAGATTGTCACAATGTTCAATTAGGCCTCTGATTAAACAAGCTTTAATCTGAGTGCTCATATCGATCAATATCGACTGATAATACATCATCTCAGCAGTTGTCTGGCAACAACTATGAAAGTAAATAAAAAAAATTGTCAGGAGAAGATCCTCATTAATCTGTCGTGCGGAGTCGGCCACTCATGTATGAAATTAACACAGTCATGAGTGGTGTGAGAAGCTAAGTTGTAATCCTAGCTTAAGAGTTGTAATATAGATCGAATAAAATATAAATATTAACCGTTTAGAAGGCTTAATAATATAGATCGTGTGGATTATATAACGTGACCTTTAGGCACATTGCATGGTGAATAAACTATTGAAGATTTTCTTTGAATTTTATTAATAGCTTGCCCTTTTGTGATTGTTAGGTCAGTCTATAATCTGTCTTATTAGTTTTGACTGTTGTTTGGCAAAGCTGTCCGCCTATGTATGTATTTTTTTTGCCCGTTGCAGGGTTTAATATAGGCGAAGCTAACTCCCCGCCGTTACATTTGCTATGCATTCCACAGAGTGAATGATGAATTCTAAACTTTTTCATCTCAATTCAAAACTTCTTTTTTAGATTTTATTACAATTACTCTCCCTCTCTCTCTTTCTCTTTCTCTTTATCTTTCTAAAGCTGTACTAATAAATTTTTATTGTGCAAAACCAAATGCCTTTCATATAAATTTTTATTGTAAATTTAATTTATAAATAATAATAACAAAAATAATAAAAAAAAAACGTTTTTTGCACATGTTTTGTTATCATTTTATTTTTCTAAATAATAAAAAAAATAATTTTTTTGTTTTCTTCACTCATCCCTAGCTCAGACAAAATAGAAGAAAAAAAACGTACACGATTTTTAACAACAAAAAGAAAAAAAAATTTAAAAAAAAAAAAACTAAACAGAGTTTGTGATAAGAAAACTTTGTGCAAACACAGTACAACCAACAACAAAATTTAAATAAATTTAACAAAACATTAATACAATATTACCTATTAAAACAAATACGAAACTTTTTTATGTATGTCAACGTAGACTATATAAATACGCTACGCATTTCGGATAGAATATTTTTTTGGTCGATGACTTGCATTTTGTTTGGTCGATGACTTGCATTTTGTTTGGTTGATGACTTACATTTTCTTGGTTGACGAATTGCATTTTTCTTGGGCGATGGCTTGCATTTTTTTGGTCGATGACTTGCATTTTTTTTGGTCGATAAGTTGAATTTTTCTTGTCGATGACTTGTAATTTTTGCTTGATGACTTCCATTTTTTGTTCGATGACTAGCATTTTTCTTGGTCGATGACTTGCATTTTTTTGGTCGATGACTTGCATTTTTTGGTCGATAAGTTGCATTTTTCTTGTCGATGACGTGTAATTTTTGATTGATGACTTGCAATTTTTGTTCGATGACTTGAATTGTTCTTGGTCCATGACTTGCACATTTTTGTCGATGACTTGCATTTTGTTTGGTTGATGACTTGCATTTTTTAGTCGATAACTTCAATTTTTCTAGTCGATTAATTGAATTTTTTATTGATAACTTGCATTTTTTTTGGGTTGATGCCTTGCATTTTTCTTGGTCGATAAGTTGCATTTTTTCTTGTATATGACTTGTAATTTTTGATTGATAACATGCATTTTTTTGGTCGATGACTTGAATTTTTCTTGGTGGATGACTTGAATTTTCTGTGTCAGTGATAAAAATATTAACTCCTGCCTACATTAACTTCGTCACCGATATCTCCGGTCCTAAGTATGTTCGACCGTAACGAAAACTCTTTTGAAAACCTAGATACCATGGCTATGCAGCCCACTAACTAGACAATCTTCTACTCTAAAACACATTAAATATCTTTCCTTATAAGTTGAGTGTCACATACATCACATTAAACTCCACATACCCTTAACGCAAATGCTAGTGTGGGTAGGGTGTAATAAAATAAAATTATTTAAAAAAAAAGATTAACAACAACGTCAACAACACACAAAAATAAGAGTAAAGAAAAATTTTCATATTCTCGTTTTATTTTCTTTTTTTTTAGCCTTAAAATGGACTCAACGAATACTACAACATGCAGTACCATACGAACCGATTACGGTAGCACAACGTTTAAAGTTTCTATCGACAACATTTCATTGGATAAAGAGAATACAACTGATTCAGCAACAGCAACAGCCACTTACGCTGTTGGCTATCAAAGCTTACCGTACACTTCGTCCACAAATCTTTACAAGAGATCGCGTTTTTCGAAAATGTCTATGGACACAATGCCGAATAGTGAGTCGCGTCAAATAATTCAACGCATAGAATATTTCCTAAATGTTTTGAATCAAATTTGTATTGGCTTCGTTACCATTTATATGAGTTGGCTTTGCCTGAGAACTGGACTGGCTGGTACAGGACTACATGCATGGCTAGTTACCATAGGGGTAAGTTGTTGAAGAGAGAAAAAATTGTTTACTTAAGTTTAATTAAGAGAGTTCTTATTTATAAATTACGTGAGCGGATCAATTCATACACAACCGTTTTCGCATTTATTGTGAGGCTGCGTTTAATTTTTTGAAAATTACATTCGAAGTAATTTTTTTTTTGGGGAAGACCCCTAACTTTTGTGTAATAAAGGTGAGGTATGAGCTGTTTTTAATGAAGTTACCACAAGTCCAGGTTTACTCGAATAAGAGCTAGCATATGTAGTGCTTTAAAAATTTGTCGAATAGGAGCAATCAGCCAAGCATTAAAGACTTAAAAGAAAAGTTTTAACACGGCGTAAGCATTATTATTGTCGTGAAAAGGAATCATAATACTGCGATCGGACGTACGAGATCTTGTACTGTCCGTAATCTTTATAGACTACTCCAATAGGATATTATTCTTGTGCTAACAAATTTCAGTGTACAGTTCGATATCAAGGACAATTCCCCGCCCCCAAGCTCCAATTACAGATTTTATTATGTGTTCTGATGTTTTATTTTCATCACATGAACTATAAGGGAATTTAATATCCTTGAGCCTTATTCCCTGTTCAAAGGCCAATTACAAACCCCTGGTTACTACTGAACAGTCTTATTATGGTCTTATTGACCTCAACTTGCGGGTTTAGCTTTCACAGACAGGTCCATTATACTTTCGAATCCACCTCATAAGAGTAGAGTGCGCAGTGTCAGCGCCAGTATGCCGCCCTTTATTTCTATAGAAGTTGAATGAAACCCAACTTTCGATAGCATAGGCTTCTGCTAGGGAGATACTCGTGTATTTCACAGTCATGCACTCCTTTGAGGTTAAATCGAATATTGTATGGACCTGGACCTAGATAAATTCTAATTAGATAGGCTGTTAATATAGGGTTGCCCTCTGCTGGATGGAAATTTGCAACATCAGCAGACAAGTGAGTCTGCGAGCACGAACCAGAATGATTTGTGAGTGTTGGGGACAAATGTTTAGAATGATATACTCAACGAAAGGGAATATAAAGAATGGTAAAGACTCTTTTCAAATGAAAGTAGGCAATCAAAACTTTTGTTGGAAACTTATAAGAGAAGACTTGAGTCATCGGACTAACCGGAAATAACCTGTGCTTGATAAATGGTCTTTTGGCATGGCATTTTATACAAAAGTTAACTTGCTCAGAATCCAGATCGTCTCCAATCCAACATATGGATCTGTGATGATGAGAATAAATCATTCAAACACATATTTGGAACCTAAGAGTCATTAAGTGCATTCCAGAATAACACATCGGGGGGTTGACGCCGATGACTTTTTTTTTATATTTTTTGAATTTTTTTTTACCGTTTTTAATCACGAATAAATGAAAATTTCTGCTTACAGTTCTCGTTCCTTATGGCTGAGGCCATTATGTGCCATTACAATCACAATGTGTTGACGTTTAATTACAGACGCAATACCAAAACCACCATACACTGGATATTACAGGTCTTGGGCGGAGGTTGTGGTATTGCAGGTGTTTTAATTAAATGCATACAAAAAGGTTTTCTATTATCCTCCGTACATGGAAAATTAGGTAAGATTGACAGTGTGACAATATTGCATAAATTTCTTTAATCATTTTTTCTCTCTCTTACAGGATTTGCCGCTTTCATTTTATGTTGTATTAGCTTTGTTACCGGTTTATCAGCATTATTTTCGACGAAAATCAAAAAACTCTTGAGTCCTTTACTGAATAAAACTTTTCATAATGTTTTGGGCATAATTACGTTTGCCGTAGCTTTATGTGCTCAATATTATGGTTATGAGACTGGTTATTTTCATCGTAAAGCACCATCCAATGATTTTATTTTACTAATCAAATGTTTAACCCTAATATCGTTGGTGTTGTCCTGTTTGGGCCCATTGAAGGCTTTACTTCACAGATCAAAGAATATTGTTAGACATTATAGTTAAGGTTTTGATTTGAAAATAATTTATTTTATAACAGATATTTATAATCAAATTTACGAACATTTATTCAGATTATAAAATATTACACTGTGCTACAAAAAAAAATACTGGGGTTATCGTATAGAAAATCTAATTTGCTGAAGTTCAGTAACGCGTAATAAATTACTCGCGAAAAACTATAGAAGAACCTCATCATATTACTAGTGTAGCACAGTGTTATTTATAAAGTCTGATTTTAAATTTTATTAGATAAACACCATATGCTTATATGCTTATTATATACATACATACGTACCTACTATTATGAATACAGATATATTCTCTCGAATTATTAAACCTGATAAAATTATTTCCAATCTCTTAAATCTATAAGCTGCAGATAATTTGGAATTTACTCGATATACTAGGCTATTTTACCTATCTCACGATTGGCTCCCGATCGATATTTTACCTAAAAAAACAAATATATGACAGTAGCCTTCACTTGGCTTCTAATCACGTCCTAGCTTAACCATTTCGATAGTCAAAGTCTAAAAAGAAACTTTGCATGAAAGATAAACAAACTAGATTGGGCGGCATATGGCGATCCTATCAAGTCCCCTTTTTCCCCCTTTTTCGTCATGCAATTTCCGGTTTTTATATCTCAGCTAATCCACTAGTTTTATGAGGATGTGAATTAAAACGTTTTGTTAATAAATTCTGGATGCTTAATAGCTCTTCTTCTTAAGTTATCAAGTGCCATATAATGACAGACAAGATGTTCTGTGGTCTCCATTGCAGCTTCTGCAGAAACTCCCAGAGCGTTCCCACTGTGCTGAAAAGGCTTCAAATCTGAAATTGTCTCGTGAATTCTTGGATGACGTTCTTCATTTTTATTATGAAACCAAGATCGGAAGTCAATAGGAGTATCGGAACGCTTGCTCTGCTTCCTTTTGACCGGCGGTTCCGTCTTGTTCTCATTTAACATCAAGACTCATTGATCTTGTTTTAGGATGGCAGAGGAATTATGATATTTTGGAAAGTCAATGCTATTTTCGAGAAAATAAGCCATTATGCCAGTAAGCAAATCTTGTCCTTACAACCTAAATATAAGCATACCAACAATAATGGAAAGTCAAAATTTTTTGGCCAACGGTTAGTTAATCCAGAGATGTGAACCAATAAATCCTCGTGACGAAAACTTTCTTCCGCTATGCACGATCATAAGATTTGTTCCACAAGACCCACAAATTGATTAGAGTATCTTATATCTTCTAGCAAAGTTCAGTTTTGAAAAGAAAACTTTCTCTTTCAAATAACTTCAACATAAAAGCAGAGCATTAAGGTTCAGAACTAAGGTTGATCGGTTTTGGTAATCAAAAAAAAATTCTGTTTCTTATAATAACTCATTCAAGATAGTATTTATGATGAATCTTATGAAATATTTTCCGCTCAGAAATACTCTGCGGAAGAAGTTCAATACTTTTCTATTTGAAATGTCGTCTAAAACTTAATTATTCAGTTTGATAATATGCATGTCTCCAATACCAAATATCATAATATTGTAGATAAAAATTTAATCAGCAACAGCATTAGATGAGTGAATGAGTCCTCAACTGCTAACGAACTTTAAAGAGCTTTAAAAGAATTCAACACAATAGAAAAACGAAATCGTTTTTTTTTTTTTTGTTCTACATTTGACAAGTGTTATCTCTTCTCTTTGACAGGTAGGTTATAGTCTATTGGCAACAATGTAGTAAACATTCTATTTAAAGAAGTTTTATTAAAATGTTTAAGATCCCTATCTTGTCGATAAAGTGATAGGATTTAGTATGATACAAACTAGAATTTTGATTGAAGGTATTGACATCGCATTTTGACAGTTATGAAAACAAAATAAATCGTTGGCTACCTATAAATCGAACAAGGGTGTTTAACTATCTTTTCACTATAGATTGTTGTAGCCATTGAACAAGCATCCTGGGTTGCACTTCTGCATACGTGATCTAAGCCCGAAAATATAGGCTCCGAGTTTTGACATATTGTTGAACCCACACCTGCTAAATGAGTTTTCATATTGGCTTCGATTTCTGCATACGTGGTCAAAACCGAATTTTGACACATTATTGAACCCACATCTGTTAAAAGAGTTGTCATTTATTCAGTCTATTTTGTCAAATCACAGTGGTTGGCCGCAATCAACGACGTTTGTTCGTCGAATGGTCTCCGAAGCAATTGGGAACTGATCTTAATTTTCATAAAAAAGATCTTCTTTAGCAATGAGTTCTATTACCGGATGAATGGATATACAAACAAAATGTTACTCGTGGATTCTTGCATTTTCGGTCCATAGACCTTTGAGAAAGACTTTGACTAGGCCCATCACTAATAACCGCGAGCACTAGAGCTCGATGATTACTAACTTCTTTTGACCTGAATTGAATGATAGGGACACCCACGACATTTAATTTCAACAGTACGCCACTGCATACCACACAACTCAACCCGCTATTGGATATTCTGCACGAGAGTTTTCAGAATATGGTCATCTTAGTTGAAAGTGATGCAAAGATCATGCGGTTTGAGCTCGTTAAACGTTTTCTTGTGGGTTTTCTTTTAGTGCCGGCATATGGTCCTCAAAGCCATTGGTCGAATTCAGCATGATTTAAGAGCTTTACATACATACATACACATGATTGGCCATTACAACCCTTCAGTCAGGATTACGGCCTAGCTTCTCACATCACTTATGTTGTGTGTGTTAATTTTATACATTAGTGGCGGGACCTACAGTTTAAAGTCGACTCCGAACGACAGATTTTTGAGAAACTTTTCATGGCAATTTTATTTACTGTCAGAGTTTTTGCCAGAAATCTGCTGAGAGGAAGTCGCCGAAGAAATATTTTTTTCATATTTCGTTTTTGATGTCTGACCGGGGATTCGAACCCTGGCCTTTCGTCAAATAAGCCAACAAACTACCTACTAGACTACGGCGGCTTTAAGAGCTTTAGTTCAGGAAAATTGAACATTTCGATTGGGTTTCACCCACAGAAACCAAGACCTCTTCTCCATATCTCTTTCAAAGGAAATATTCAATGTTTAAATATAGATATCACTTAAAAAATACCCTATAGTTCGAGATAGTTAGCATAATTAAATGATATTTTTCTAACTGTTCCAAACATTGGCACCAGAAACGAAAATATTCCCATCAAACCAAAATATGGTGGTGGGGTTTTAATTTTACATACAAATCGGAAGAATTAATTCCTTTAAATCACTGAATTTCCTTACCAAGATGTACACAAATTTACATCGTTTAGAAACTTAAAAGAACATCTCATATAAAAAATACAAAAAATGTTAATAACTAAACGATAAGAATTATTATTAAATGAAATCGATGGCTTCCGAAAGCACAAAATGATTAGTTAGGAAAGAATTTTTAAAGTGTCATGTGCCATATATTTGAAAGCGGAAACTATGAGACAAACGGGTAAATTCATTATAAATAAAGTCGAAAAGAAACCAGCAAACCAAAAAAATGATCATAACAACAACAATACAAGAAAATCTATAACGAAATGTCAAATATTTGAGTTTGTATTGATCTCCGTAAATCGTTTATTAATCGGTTTCATAACAATTTATATGTGTTGGATGTGTTTGCGTTTAAAATACACGGATATACCGTTTCATGCAGTTCTATGCACTTTAGGGGTATGTAGAATAGATTTTCTGAAGGGGGTTTTTTTTTTGTTTTAAATTTTCTTTTCTTTTTAAATGCAGTTTGTTTGCCTAATGTCTGAGGGTTTATTGGCACATTATCGTGGTAATGCATGGACTTTATTGTGTTATCGTACCGAGAAAACTAAAGCTCACTGGTTACTTCAACTAATGGGTTCCATAGTGGGTTTGATAGGTATTGGTATTAAGATTTCCATAGAAGATGTACATTTTCATACGATACATGGCTTAGTGGGTAAGTAAAATATTTGCTTTTACTTCAATGGAAAGCACCATAATTTAAAATGCCTAAAAGTATGCAAAATAAGTTTTATTATTATTCTTTTTCAATCACAAAATTACCGTTAACGTAATTTAAATTTTTTTTATTTTTATATTTCAGGTCTCGTTACAACCATTATACTGCTAGTAAGTCTATTAAGTGGTCTGGGCTCTCTATATGCCAATGAAATGAAAGCTTATGTACAACCGCTATTAAACAAGGCCACACACACTATCTGGGGTTTAATAACATTCACTTTAGCCATGATTAGCATGTATACCGCCTATGATACGGACATATTCTTTCAGCATTCTTTAGATGCAGCCCACTACAATGATTTTAAATGGTTAATACAGAGCTGTATAGTTATCGTTTGGTTGTTAAGCACTTATGGACCATTATGGTGTTTAATTTATACAAAACTTTGCAATACATGTTGATATTGAAAAACATATTTTTTTTTGGGTATTTTTTTTAAATAAATTTTAATTTTATTTAACATTCATTTTGTTTTTTTTTTTTTTTTTTTAGCAATGTGCACTCATCAATAATATATTAAAAATAATACTTTGTGTAGTAGTGGTGTGAGAATAAAATTGTTATTATACTGTTGCGTATAAAAGTAAAATAAATTAAAAAAAAAAAACTTACAACTAAAACAAAATGGAAAAAATTTATAAACAAAAATTAATTTTAATTAATATTCGAGTTTAAGATCATTAAAAAAATATTTTGTGTTCAAAATAAAAAAAATGTTTGCACGGAGAGGGGGAATTTTTTTAGGGCTTCTTAATCTAAATAAATATTTTAAAGCACTTTAAAGGCAATATTCAGTTAGTTTTTAGCAAGATTTAAGTATGTTGAGTTTTATTTCTGGAATATTTTTTAAACATTTATCACTGTCGTCAATTTATAAAAAAAAAATAAAAACAAGTTCTTCTGATATTTGCTAATTTCGTAAACGATTCATAGTCTTTAACATCTAAGTTGACAATTATTCAAGCTCATCTGGAAAATCTTTAACAGCCTTACAATGGCTTTTGTGTCGTAGCCGACAACCATCGTAAACGAATATCGCATTTTTGTAAAAGATATTCGCACAAAATTTTCCTTCCATTTACTGCAATTTAGCTTAGCAAGAGGCCTTACATTACTGTTTCAATAGGAAAAATACAAAAGTCCTTCTCTTAACCAAGTTTACAGTGATGATAACCATTTCGAAAATGGCTTTGAAAGTAAGTTAAACATGATTTTTGATTGATTTCAGACAATTTTTTCGAAACCATTCAATAATTCTCAATTTAAGATTGAAAATTCGATAAAGACATTTCATTCAATTCAAATATAAAGGCATTGATTTTCATAATATATTATAATAAATTAAATTTAATTTTTCTTTAAACAAATATCAGAAGACCCGACCTCTATCAACCGCCTACAATTGTTATATATAAACTGCCTTATTTCCTCTCTCTCTCTCTTACAATTTATTGAAACGATTTGTGGAAAATCCCATAGGAAATGCATCAATATGTTGCCTTAACCAAGATACTTTGCCATGTTTGTTGTCATTGTTCAATAAAAATTTCATGTCATTATAAGAATCATCAGCCGAATAACAGTTTTTATCCGAACAAAAACGACAATCATTATAGCAAGTAGTGGCAGTAGTGGTAGTGGTGGTGGCATTATATTCTTCTTCGTACATAATAAACTTTGAAGATTTCTGATCATAACGCAAATACAATGTTAAGCAAACGAATAATAAAAATAAGAGAATGCAAGTAGCACCACTGGCAATACTGGCCTTTTCGAGTATGGGTCGTGGACGTTTGGGTTGATATGAACCATCGAGTTCTTTATATTCACAACGTGGACCCATAAAACCAATAGCACACTCACAATTATACATAATCGAATCACCGATTTTAACAGTAAAACAGGTGGCCTCATTTAAACAATACCAGGCATCATAATTGGCAGGACATTTAAATGTGGGGAATGTAATATTAGGTCTGGGAGTGGTCGTAGTAGTTGTTGCTAATGTAGTAGTGGTAGTACGAACAGTGGTGGTGGTTGTAGGCGCCTTAGTAGTGGTTGGCGAATTAATGGGTCTAGGTTTGGGCAAAGAACGGCTAGAACAAGCTGTTGTGGGCGGCGTTAAATGTATAACTAATAAAAACAGGCAGCTTATAAATATAAAATGGAATTTCGGTTTTAAATACATTAAATAGTCAATTAAACGGAACATTTTGTTCTAATAATTATCTTACTTCTCTTCCTAACTTACTTTTCTTTTTTTTTTTGGAATTGTTAACGTACTTATACGTATTTATGTAAAGTCCAAATGTGGAATGATTTTATAAATTAAATTAAATTAAAAACAAAAAAATAATTGTTTTAATAAATAATGGATACCAGGCCTGAGCTACTTAAATTTTTTTAACAAAATGTATTTGGTTTAGTTTGGTTATTATTATACTAAGAATTCAATAAATAATAAGTTAATAACTTAAAATTGCTTTGATTATATTCGTTTTTAAATAAATATTTTAACAGTATTTGGTATATTTACTTGAGTTGTTAAGGTTAAATAAAAATGGTTTTGATAGTTTCTTAAATTTTAATACAATTCTTTACACCTAAAAATTTATCACAATAAAATTAAATTTAAAAAGAAAAATCGATAATAATAATTTGAAAAAAATGTAATTAAAATTATTTTCTTTCTTTCTTTTATCTGTTGAAATATATCACTTTAAAAAAATACTCTGTCTCTCTCTCTCTTTCTCTTTCTCTCTGACAATATTTATCTATGTGAAGTAATTGCAGTAGTATGATGCTCAATGAGACATCAATTTCTTTTCACTTTCCTTGATAGTGAGGAGGATGATGTTGGAGCGTGCCTGTGTGGGTAAAGGAAAATAAAATACAGAATTAGTTCTTAATGAAATAATCACCCGTTTTCTAATGTTGTTGATTACTGAAATTTTAAAAACGTGATTAATGATTATGAATTAAACATTATTTAAATATAGATTTCCTACAACAACACAACACAAAAAAAAAAAGTATAAAACCTTTAAAAATTATTTACAAACATGAAATTCAGCTGATTGCCATAGTTTCGTTCTTTTTTGTAAAGAACTAGCATACGAGAGTTAAGCTTAAAAGTTACAATGATCTTCTTTTCCTACATTAAAAACGCTTGAAATTTAATATTCTAACCTAGAATACTAACTGGGAAACTACTTTGGAAAACTAAATTATCATCATAATCATGAAACCGGGTAATAAAATGTTTTGCGCGTCTTTTATTAATCACTTCCTATCTGGTTTAAGGTATCAATGAAATTTTTTATTCGTTTGACAGACTTATTGATGCCACTGTATGTGGAATTTAATATCGTTCAAATACCCGCCATGGGTTTTTTGGTTAGAACACATCCAGAATGTCTAATTTTCCATGATTCTGGCACCTAAATCCGGCATGGCCAATGGCATGGCTTTAAGGACCACACATCTGTGTCCGAAGAAAGCCTCTCAAATGGCACGATTTTGGCGAAGA
Source organism: Sarcophaga bullata (assembly GCA_005959815.1). Taxonomy (NCBI): domain Eukaryota; kingdom Metazoa; phylum Arthropoda; class Insecta; order Diptera; family Sarcophagidae; genus Sarcophaga; species Sarcophaga bullata. The sequence continues at coordinate 1,141,722 of QOCX01000004.1, forward strand.
GCTCACATCACCTCCATGTCACATGGCCATGTACTCAAATTGCTCTTTGCAGAATATCCAATGTGAAACCACATGTTGGCAGTATTAAGCTTATCCAATTCAGACCACATCAAATTTTGTAATTTTCCACCCTATAGTGCTTGCCGTTAGCAAGAATGACCTGACCAAAGATGATCTCAAAAAAATCTGGACCGTTGACGCCGTTAGCCCAAGATTCACACAAAACAGTGATTTTATCGGGATGTCTTAGACGCTCTGGGATCTCATGTGAATTGGTAACGTCCCAAATTCGTCAATTTTTTTTTTTGTATTATGAAGATAAAGCGAGCGATGTCTTGCCCGAACAACAAAATAATAAAACAATTCTATTATTCGTGTCGCTGAATGCTATATTCGTCTATGTTGAAATAGATCGAACAAATGACAACTAATTTGATAACTGCAACTTCAACAAGATGGCCAGCCGTTATCAACTGTCAAAGTACAGGACTGTTAAAGGACTCGATAGTAGTAGGTCTTCTACTTAAGTTTATAAACATAACTGTAAGGAAATAAATTGGTATTGGATTCTCCCTTAATGTTTAGATTACTTGCGGAGAAAAATTCGAACCTCAATAGAATTACGACCTAACTTCTCATACAATGATTACAAGTTAAGTATAACTTTAAAGATATTTCATACAGTATTTACATAAAAATAAAATACAATCAAATAATAAAACAAAGAAATTATGTCATTTCATAAACTAATAACATCTTAACTTCAATACTTATGTATGTATATACCTACGACAGAACAAAAAAAAACACTTCAGACGTGTCTGTAGCAGGTTTTTGTTTCTTTAGTTGTAGTCGCTGTTAGTATAACAATTTACAATTATTCATACAACTTTTTTTTTTTAGGCTAGACACAACACTAGACAAAATCACGCATGTACCAACATACAAACATTTTACGCACTTTTGTTACAATTCCTTCCTGTCTGCTGAGAGACGAATACACACATGAATAACATCAAAGAAAATCAAGAGCAAATAATAGGCACTTCTACTTAAAAAAAATATAAAAAACAAGCTATTCTTTGTCTTAAGAAGATTACAACAACAATTAATTGGTTTGATAGACAATAATTTAGACGTCTATAGAAGATTTGAATATTCACAAAGTGAATAAACTGTTTCACTCGGCGATAAAGAAAAAAAATGCAGCTGAAAATTCAGTTTAAAATTTAAATTCAACACAATGTACCCACACACCTACAAAAAAACGAAGAGAGAAACAACGATTTTAATAATCTGTATTCCAAGATGTATGGCATTAAGATCATGGTAGGCATTGTTTGATTGAACAAGAAAATTGTATGCCAAAGCAAAGCGATATAAAAACACAGCGGCAGAAATGGCAGCGGCAAAATAATTAGAATAATTATACTGCAACAGTCAATCGAGTGCAACTTTTGTTTTGTTGCCGACTGTCTTGTAAGGAATGCATAAAAAGCATGGAACTCGTTTGGGATCACCTTATTAATACTGAAGACAAAAAGAGGTGCGAGTTATCGGTTGCAATTCAATTAATACAAAAAGAACCTCATAATAGAATTTCTAACAAATGATTTTTTCACAATGTTTTACATTCTAAAAATAAATATGTAGCCCCCGCTCTTACAAGTTTCAAACTTCGCGCACACCTACTTAGAAACATTTTCTATAAAATCTAAAGTAATAACACAAATTTTATACTTTAGAGAAGGAGTTTCTTCATTTTAAAAATCACACTGAATACACAATGAACGAATGCATTTTGATTTTAATCACACTATTTTATCTTTGTTATTGTTAGCTGGATTCCGTTGATTATCCTAGCTCATCAAAGCTGGCTGTGATATGCGTTAATAATCCATATCACAACCACTTGATGAGGCTTAGATAAGCAACATTTTCAATGATAATGAAAATAGTTTTGCTTTTCTTCGGCGTAAAGGGAGGGATACCGTACATCTTATTTTTTTTTTTTTTTTTTTTTTTTTTTTTTGTAAATATTACTTTTTACGTTGTTTTACTTGACATCCAATCTAAGCTCATCAAAGCTGGCTGTGATATGCAATATTTTTAAGTTTTAAAAGAACTATAAAAAGTTAATTTAAGCATTTCACAACCACTTTGTGAGGCCAAGACAAGAGTGTGTACGTACATATTCTTCTTTTACATGCAATTTTCTTTACAATTGGTTTTTTATTTTTATTTTTTTTTTCTTCAAATAATAACTTAACACACTGTAGATATTATTATTTTCTAACACAATTCGTTTTCATTTTTTTTTTTGTTTTTGAATTCACATTATTTTCTTCGTTTTTTTTCTAGTAATTTTTTTTATAATAAAAAAACAGAAAAAAAACAAAAAATAAGTATTATAATTAATTGTAAGAAATGTGACGCTCCTCAAAGCTGGCTGTGATATGAATATTAAAATTAATTTTAAAAGAGAAAACATTTCGCAGCCACTTTGAAGAATGACACAATTCTTTCGAAGGAGACACCATAGAATTTTAACACATACACACAGTTGAATATTGTATTTTATTTCTGCTTATAAATATAGGGTGAGCCCGTAGTGCTATAAGAAAACACAATCATAAGATACTCCAAATAATTTCAAAAAATGTTTTTAAAAGAAATTTCACTTAAAAATTATTCAATAAAAAAAATATTCATAAAATCTATTTCTTACAAATTGTAAACCAATAATGGGTCCACCTTATTCATTCATCATTGAACAAAAATTTTTTGTTAATGAAAATTTGAATACCGCAATATTGTGATAACAATTTTTTTTTACATTATTTTTTATAGTTGTTGTTGTTGGTGTTATTGTTGTTGTTGTTATTGCATTCAAAATTAATAGAATGTGTTATAGCACAGTATAAAAAAAAAAAAGAAAGAAAGCAAGAATATAAATTCGTTGTTTAAATATCGATTAAGAAAGTGCATAAGAAAAACAAACACAGCACCATCATCATTTGGTAAATAATGTTATTATGATCAATTGTGGTACTTTTTTTTTCGTCAGAAAAATAAGATGATGACATTATATTTAAATATTCTAAACACAAATATAAGATTAAGTTTGTTATTTTGAATCAAAGAAATTATTAACAATAAATACAAAACAAATTGCGTATTTTATTCGAACGCATATTAGACCATGTCAAAAGACACTAGAGTTTACTGACCCCTGCACGAGAAAAATAATTTTCTGTTTCGGGATTGCTTGCTTTAAAGCAAAAATTTGTTGTTTATACAGTCAAGGGAATAAAGTTAAAATACTGGACAACTAAAAAATGGTGAAAAAGAGCCAATTTAAGCTATTTTAATGGGTTTTTGTTCTAAAAAGCGCAAATTACAGTAACTTCTTAACTTCTTCTCAAATATTTTGTTGTATTATGTAACCAAACATCAATTTTATAGGAGGAAATGGATCGCAAAATCATTCCAGACAGCGCACAAGTTCGCTTAACGGACAAAGACAAAAGTAACATAAAACCGTCATAAAACCTGATCGCAAATATCACACAGAACAACTGAAAAATTTTAAATTATATTAGGTAAAGAACATGTCGTTAAATATCAATCTAGACCATGCTAAGGATGTTGAAATCATACCGAAAACTTATTTTGAAAATAATGCGTCTAATCGAAATGAATACTGAGGTGAAGAGAGTCTGGAGGGTTTCTGCATAAAGGCCCTCAATGCGAGAGTATATTGTTAATATGATTAAATATACTCCATGAACATTTATGCTCTAGAAAAGGGGAAATGCTGGCACAATCTTAACGGTAGGAGGATAAGATTGATATTAGAAATTTGTTCCAGCTTATTGTCTCTCTATAAACTAGTGATGTTTGGTTTCGAACAAATCTCCAAACTATATAGTGCTTTCCTCATGTCGAAAAAATATGTCATAAAGTGAGCTATGGACCTTGTGGATACGATTTTGATGCCATCAGGGGCATAAGCTAAAGAGAAGAAGTAGAGCCAAGTATATACTTATCTCTTAAACCCGAAACTCAGGACCTATACATACATATGCAGAAACCTTTTATCATTTCAGCAATAGAGGGTACTTTCGAGCCAAAATTTAATCGGCTAACAACATTTCATTTATTATTGGTATTTGGTTTTCAAATTAAAATACAGATCCTATATATTTGATCAAAATGAAATAAATACCTCAGAATTTTATTTTCCGTGAACTATGCGAGTACAATTTCTTATTCGAATTATAGATCATGGGGAATATATTCTATTTTCTATTTCACATTAATCTTGCTTCATATGAATATGAATATTTCATATCAATAAGATATGATTTAAGCTTTAAATTCAATGTTCAGAATAAAATATAAGAATAAAATCACTATCACAATATGAATAACAAAATGCAAAAAGAACAACAAATATATTTTTGGGGAAGGCGCCATAGAAGTCTTAAAAAAATTTAATGTGATAATAATTTCCCAAGTAAATCAATACTGTACTATGAAAGAAATGCATATTATAACAAGAAAAATATAAAGAAGCTGTCGCCAAAAACAAATTAAAATCAATAATAAATATTCTTTAAGCGCCACTTCACAAAATATTTTTTCTTCTTGACAAAATACTTGCATATAAAGTGTACATATACCACACACCATACAAAAATTGATAATAAAAATATACATAAAGAAACCACGACTTAACGGTGTGTGCAAAAAAGAGCATTTTATTTCAAATCAAGAATAAAATAAAAATAAAAATGAAAAAAAAAAAAAAAACAAAGTTCACACAACATATCGCTCCACTGCTTTTTAATTTGGCAAGTATCGAAAGATAGGAAATATTTTTTTTTTTAGAATAAACAACAACAATAGCAGACAACAGAATTAAGTTGAATAACCAAATAATGAAATAAAAAGAAAATTATTATAAGTATTTAAAAATATTTGTTGTTTTAAATAAAATCACACAAATGAGCAAAATTTAATGCAACTCTGCAAAATAACGGTTGAATTTAAATAAAATTAAATCAATAAGTTAGGTAATACATATTTGGGGTATGATTCATATTTTTTTTTGCAGGCACTCAAAACGTGAATGAAGGGGAAAAAATTGCAAAAGGTAATCAATTCCCCTACTTATTGTAAAGTAGTTTTTCATAGGAATTTGTTCTCTTTTCGTTGTATACAAAGGATTTTTAAATATTGCAAGAGAATAAAACAATCTCTTTTAAATTCAGGGCAATGAGTCATGAGTCGCTGTCATTTCGATCAAATCTTAACGAAATTTAGTAGAGAAAAGGACAATAATTCCACTGTCGAGGCATAATGGTTAACGGATAGTTCACTCGTTTTCTTTTCTTGAATTTCTTCTTATTTTTCCCTCTTTCGCTCTTTTTCTTCTTCATTCTTTATGGGTGAAGGCATGTTTCTGCAAGTACAGAAACCTTTCAACCTAACCTAACTTAACTACGATAGACCTGATAGTGAACATTTTTCTTTAAACTAAAATACTTTACAAAGATTAATGTAGAAACCATCGATTGATAGCAGAAATTATCTGAAGTTAAGTAGTTTTAAATACAAAGGCAGTCCGCAGTTCAATAGCCAAAGCATAGAAAGTCAAACGATATAAAAACATAATTTTATTTAAATGCCGTCCATTTTTTTTTCAATAGTAGGGTGTTTGTAACTATTTCTCATGTTATAGAAATGCAATTGGATTCCCACGGCAATCTATGTTCTGGTGCGACCCAAATATAATTGGGCCAAAAATAGCTAGTTTAACTAAACCAGCACCAATCGAACAAATCTTTCCCAGTCCGAAATAGACAGCAGAGTTGTTACAACATCATTAGAAATATAAAGAAAATAAGAAACCTCTTTTTCTGATTTTTTTGACTAATTATTGGAGCCTGAAACTTCTTATATAACAGCAATAAGGATTTTAATTTTTTTATAACGAAGAAGAAGAAAAACCTCATAAAACTTCTATTCAGAAAACCTACGTAAGAAATTTGAATATTACTTTGCTAATTGCAGACCATAGATAGAGATACAGCAGTTTAATTTGGTGTTCTTTTTGCAAAGCTATTGTAATATAATATTGTAAAATGCTATGAATTTCATTCAATTAGAATATTTTTATTCTCTGCTTTTCTTTTGGTGATATTATAACAACACTTTGAAAGTTCTTAAGTAGTTATGTTGTGATAATCTCTGCCCTCCATTCTCTTTTCTTTATGGCATAATTTCAATAAAATACTTTTATATTGTATAATAAAAATATTGTAATAGTAATAATAATAATAATAATAATGTAAAAAAATTCTTTATATGTATGTTTGTTTGTATGTACGTATATATATGTATTATACTTTACCCAAGTAATATTGGAATTACATTATTTACATACCCTTGTTTTCTTAACATTTACACACAAGATTTATTACAATTCCTTTTTAGTTTAAAACTTTTTTCATTCTTTTTTGTATAAAAATACAACAGCCTGCCTTTTTTCTTTCTTTTTTTTTTTTTGTTTGTTAACCAGAAACCACCACCGCCGCACGGAAGAAGACGCAGTAGAAGTAGGCTTTGTTGACTATATTACATACATGCATGCAAATAGTACAGTATTATGTATGTATGTAGTTCGTAAGTAGTATTGAGAAATTATCCAAATATATTGTAGACGTCGACGACGAAGACGAAGCCGAAGACGTTGGAGTTGAGCTGATGTTATTATTTTGAAAATATAACCAACTTTTCCAACTATATCCCTGGGCTCTTTTTGTTTGAGTATATGAGTGGAGTGTATGTGTATTTTTGTTATTATTTATACTTTTGGTTATATTATGCTCCTGGTATGAAAAAATACATCACGCTCTCTCTTTCTCTCACTCTCTCTCCTTCTCTTCCTCAAACTCAAACGTTGTCGTCTGTCTAGTTTTCTTTTTATTCCTCTAAATTAGCAAAAGAACTTAAATAGAGAAATAAAGAAAAGAAGGCTTAAGTTTTCTGGTTCTCGTATACACTTCGTCTTGGCGTTATTGTGGTTTTGCGTGTTTTGTTATTATGCTTCAAAACATAAAAGTTTTTTTTTCTCCGTTTTCTTCTATACAACGTTTATGTTGAATTCTGTTGTTGTTTTACTTTTAGCCAAGTTAATATTGTTGTTGTTATTATTAATGTTGACTTGATGTGATGTTGTTGTTTTTATTTTTATATTTCTTTTTTTTTTATTGTTGACTTACATACATATGTGCTGGTGTGCTTAATAGTGTTGTTGGCCCGGTTGATTGTTTCTCTGTATCACGTCGTGTCTCACTTTTTCAATCGGTCGTCGATCCACGCGAATGGTTGGAAAATGTGAAAAACTGCAAATAAAGAAGGGGAAAATAACAAAATATTACAAAAATAAACACAAAAATATTCAAAAGAAAACAACAATAAAAACAAGAATAATAAAGTAAAAAAGAAAAATTCATTTCCACCAAGTTAGAAAAAGAATACTAAAGTGAAAATAAAAGAGAAAAAAAAGGAAAAACCATAAAAATGCAATTATGTTTTACAATCAGTCATAGAGAGGCCAGGCCAGGGAAGTAAAACTGCTCCGCTAGATAAATATGTATGTACATATAAACATAATCTAGTAAAGTGAGTGGGGTGGTGGTAGGTATAAATGTTTGTGTTAAATATACAATAATTAAATTAATAGATTTATTAAAACGATATTTTTTTATTTTTAATTGAAAAGATCCCGAGCGTTTTGCGCGTAAAATATCGTAGAATACATAAGTAATCAACAAGTAAGCGCACAACACAGGCGCTCTAGACTATAAACGAACATTGTATATTTATAACGGCAGTTACAAATTGATTGCACCGGAACCAATTAGATAACATTAGTTGACGTTATATAGATAAAGCAGCCCTTCAAAAAATATTCTACACAGAAACAAGGAAAAACGTAGAAAAAATCTTACAAATTTTTTTCACTCGAGTGAAAAGCAGAACCCAAAGGAGATTATTAAAACGATTAATTAAAAATAATGTTCTATTATGGTAAGCACTGCTTCCACTTCAATTTAAAGCGAAGCAAATGAGGACGTCCACTTATTATGTGATCAATTTCGAAAATTACATTTCAGCATCTACCTTTAACCTTTGCTAGGCTATCAGAACTATCTATAATACGATATTCTAAAATATAATGTTTTATCATTCACATAGAGATGCCTAGCTTTACTTTATGCCATTCCCAAAGCACTACTTACTTCCAAAGGTTTTAGAACTATGAACACAAATATTTCTCTGTTGTAAAAATTTTTAGATAGTTAGGCCATTCTTCTAACTTGAAAATCCGTTAATGTTAGCGGTTCTAAAATAAAATCGAAGATTACTAGCGATTTCTTTTTAATTTTATCTACTTCAATATTAGTCGAGCCTGCTACTACTATCTGAGAAGACCCTGGTAATGATGTATATACATATGTATGTATGTACATATATAAAAACAATCTTCACCGGAACATATAACAATAATTGAAAGAAAATTCATTAAGTTTTTTTTAAATTTCTTACAATATTGCAGTCCAGAACTTTTTGTAAAATTCAAATAAACAAATGCGTTTTATTCCTCTATAAGTCCCCCCCCCCTCCTCTAAAACAAACCACATCATGCACAAAAGGTTTCTTCTTTTAATATTAAATATGTCAATATATTCATTGGAATTTCAATAATTTCTTCTTGTAACATTCATTCTTCTCTTCTTGGCATTATTTCACACATAAAAACGTTAGACGACGTCAGGCAAAGAAGATGCTTGAAAGAAACCGTTAAATACCAAAAACATTTTTTATTCTTCTTCTTCTTCTATCATATCTATGCATATATCCAAACAAACCACCACACAGAGCTCACACATAGTAGTGTGAGAAGAGTGAAATAACGCCCAATCATTTAAGATGAAAATACCACAGTAGAAGAAAGAATGAAAAAAAAACAACATCATTTTGGTACTGCCATCGTCATTATCGGTTTTATTGGAGGTAATCTCATCTCATCAAGAATATCGTCATTATTATCTTTCCTGCATGCATATAGATTATGGCGGACAATTCAGGTAAGAGGTAATTTATTTATTGAAGTAGATGGTTGAGCACAGAAATATTGAGTTTCAATTCAAATAAAGTTGTCTCTTTAATGTATAACCATCAATAATTTCGGTATACGACAATCGAAAAAAGAACGATTGATTTTGTTAAGGCTTATTTTTAAAATCTGTGAGAAATAATTATTTTCTTTGTGGTAATTTAGTCAAATATACGGCAATAACTACAACAATTTTAATTTTATCTCAATTCTCTTACGGGGTTTGAATATGAACGGCAGTTGTACTCAGTTGTAATGCCCCAGTTGTCAAAAATAGTATGCAGATGGAGACTGACAACGAACAATTAAAAAAATTTTAATTGTCAGGTCAGGTGGCATTGCAATCGAATTGGCGTTACTATTCTTAATAAAGCACTTAGGTTGAATGATCTTATCTTCAGTTTTCCCATGTTCAAAATTTTGTAATAGATTTACGGTAAAATATGCTATTCGCAACAGAAATGTTAAGCACGTAAATCGTTAAACCTATTCTGACCCATGGGTCAGAGGTAAAAAGGTAGTGAATAATGTAAATTCTAGTCTTTGTTGTTAGATTTGAAAGAGCTACTGGGGTGTAGTCTCATCAATCTGGACACTGAATCTTATTGATTGAATCGCAAAATCCGAATAAGGTCTGTAATAGCAAATTCGAAGTTTGCCTTCCAGCGACGATTCGGTTGTGATCTCTCTCTCTCATTACAAAGCCAATAAAAATTGGAAAATGGATTTATTAGTTGGGCACGTTTTGGTTTAAAAAGCATTTGCATTTCTGAATCAATTTGATTAGTCTACCAAACAGGAAACTATACAGCATACTCCACGCGACTGTCTTGCGTCGATTAAATGTACCACAAGCATTAATTGTAATTCAATAAATGTTTCTGATTTTAGAGTATATTTCCATTCAAAATACAACAACTTAAGGTTGTGAATGAAATACTATTCCGCTAAAAAAAAATTATACCAATTTTCTTTTGAACACACCCTTAATTGTTAATATCCGATCATAAATACCGCCATAAATAAACCACACACTACTACTATCTTCTACTGCAACAGACACAGCATTGTCGTCATCATCATCCTAATCGTTATAAACATCAAAGTTGGTCTCCTTGTCATCTTCTTTTTAAGTTTTCGTTGTTGATTTTCAAATGGCATTCTTATAATCCTCTCACACTGTAAAACAAATTGCGCGCGTTAGTTTTCATAAGACTCAAGATGCTTAAGAAGGAGACGAGGAGACGAAGAGGATGTTTTATGCAGCAGCAGCAGTAGCAGTTGTTCTTCTGGCTAGTCTGTTTGGTCTGGTCTGGTCTGGCCTGGTGTTGTGTTGTGTTTAGTCAGTTATTTTTTTTTTTTGTATTTATTTTTTCTTTTTATTTTGGTTTTCTAGAAAAAACAAAAAAAAGAGGAAAAACGTTCAGTTCAATGTACGTACGTGCAACAATATATACAAGAAGTTATAAACGTAAACGTTATATACTGGTTTAGAATTCTTAGAATTTTTGTATACCTTCTCTCACAACCACATTCCATCTGAAGTTCTTGCCTTTTTCGTATTTTTTTTGAATGTTGCAAAAAAAAAATTGAAAAAGAAACGAAAAGAGAAATAAGCTGGTCTTTCTGGATTTTAAGAATGTTATTTTTCAATGCTTTGGTTATATGCTATATGCTAGTTATCCTTTCAGTGTTGTTCTTGTTACCTTCGGTTGAAAAGACTGAGAGAGAGCAAGAGAGAAGTAGAAAAAAAAAAAAGATTGTCTTTCAGAAAAATATGCTGCTTTGAAAAAAAAAATGTTAAAATCTTTTTATAGATTTCTTTCAAAAACAAACAGCATCGATTTTTGTTTTGGCACAATTTTAATGTTGTTGTTGTTATAGCTTCTATTCTATACTATATACAACAGCAACAACAACAGCAATTTGGCTTACGAGTATAAGTAGATAAGTGACATTCTTGATGAAATGCCACTCTAATGTACTGTAAAATATTTTAAGTTTTTAGTGAAGTTGCTTTTCCTAAATACATATTTTTGTAAGAATTGTATTAAATTTATAATAATTAGTTAGTTAGTTGGTGGTTCATAGCTTCACTTCAAATTTATATAAAAAAAGGACGCAGTGAGATGTACCGCATAACCACTTAAAAAGCCCGGAAAACGAAAAGTGTCTCGTCTGTGGGCCAGCAATTGCCAATTTGATAATGTATTGTGTCGATAATGCTTGAAATCTATGTAGAACTAAGTATTGTAATCGTAATTAAACTGATCAAGAAGAGAAATCCCACGGAGAGTATATGGAGCGTGGTATGAAGTATAGAAAGAAGGCAGCTTCACAACAAATCTTCGAAAAGATCAATCCAAATTCAAATCATTTTGCTACGAACTGACCAGTTAAAGATTTTAAATATCACAGTAGAGTAGAGATCATGTAACAAGCTCTATTGTGAAGAGATTTTTAATACAGAAAGGTGTTTCAGCGAAACTAATCGCTTATCGGTTTTATGTCAGAAATCAATTGAGCAACTCAACTGCGGTGAATAAAAGAACACTGCAATTCGACAGTTATGCAGGATACACGATTTATCTTCAGTCTATTTGTCATTTAAAGCAAAAAGAAATATACTTCTATGGTTTAAGGCTTTCTCTAAAACCAGAAATTTATTTGCCTTTAGAGTTGTGAGAGTTGGAATAAGCATAACAAATGACAATCATTTAATCAATTAATAACTATTTTCTCCCAGACAGTTGTGAGACATGGAATTACATTCACCGGAAATATTTGTTAATCTCTGTATTGTTATTAAGTAGACCTGACTAGACCTAGACAAGGTTATGTGCAGCATCCAATGATGATAATAAAGGCGGAATAAATTGGTACATTATAAAATTGATGGCACAAGAGAGAATCAGACTGAAAAACATTATTGCAACCTTTCGTCAATATTTGTATTTATCTTTAATTCGAGTATGAAAATTTTAACTCCGTATGGTATAAATCTACTTTAGAATTCTAACTATAAAATCTGTCATATTTTCTTTGAAAGATAAAAAAAATTAAATTTCCCCCTTTTTCGTTTAGATTTCTATAGAATTCTAAAATTCAACCAAATCTGGTTGTATGTTAAAATTTTAATTTTTTAAATTACCAATGGCAATGGTGATGCAGGTTTTTTTTTACACATTTACTTGAGATTCTATTATAAAATTACGGTTTAATTTTTGTTTAGTTTTAGTTCTAAAATTCTCCCCCATGATGCAATATAAAAACAATATTTAAAAATTACATTTAACTATACATACCCACATTAGAGAAAAAATAAATAAAAAAAAGAATAAAATAATTGATGCAGCATATAAAATAAAATAAAAATAAAAGGGGGACCCCAACTCCCTTTTGATGTTTTCATTTTTCTTGATCAAAATTCAAAACGAATAGTATCAATCAAAAGTGTAAAAAAAAAGAAAAACAAAAATAAAAGGAAAGGAAAACTAAAATAGAAAAAGAAAATGGGGGAAAATGTTAGTTTTTAATATTGTAGTTAAATTTTTTTATACGTTTAAATAAAATAACGGCGGCACGCGATCGCAAATGAATAATATTTATAATGCAATAACGTTAATAAAGAAAGAAAAAGGGGTGAATATTTTAGAATATAAAATTCTAAAAATATTGTAACACAACAATTAAAAATTCCCCAAAGTATTTCAAACTTATGATAGCACTTAATCTAGACACACAGAAGACACAAGACACTCAATCGAAAGGAACAAACACGCAAGTCTTCATCATATTACACACTCTATATTAAATAAAAAAAAAAATTAAACTTTGTAACAGGACCGGACGGGCCGCGTAAATTATGTTCATCCAAGAAGATCTGAGAACACAAATAAGAAATATAAACTAATCTAAACACTCGTTAAAATGAAACTAATATCGTAAAAGCATAAAACGATGCCAAATAGCCTCTAAACAAAAGCAAGCATATACAATATGTATTTTCACTCTCTTGAAAGAAGGATGAAGATTCCTCTTCCTCTTTAGCGAGGAGTATGGTATGTGTATGTGATATGTTTATGTATATATGTATACGTAGTATGTGTGAGATATAAAGGAGAGAGAAAATATAAAAGAAAAATGTGACGGTGGCGTTGGCAGCAAAGGCGATACTCTATTATAAGATGGGAAAAGCAGAAGTGTTTAGGAAAAAAGAAAAGAAGAACTTTATATGTTCTTACCGCATAACCAGAGATGAGAGGCCAGAGTATATCAAACACGATAACATATTTCGAATATTATGGTGTATACTTGGAGCCTACATAAAACAGTTATTAAAGTTGGAAAGATTATCATTACCATTACAATACTTCTTGTTTTAAAAATGTCAAAAACAAATCAATTATTTTGTTGCAAAATCTATTGTATTCCATTATCCCTTTTTAATAGAAAAAAAGTGAATGAAAAGTGAATTATTTATTATTTCGAAACTTTTCATTTTCTTCCCTTTTCAAAGTAAAGAAAACCAGTACAACTCACAGTGCCACAGGATCCGTAATGCACTCTTAGGTTGGAAACTATACTTTTCTCTTTGTTGTCCTGGCAATATAGACATAGATATTGTAGAAATAATTAAATTTTTCAACAAATTTAACAAATTTTAACAAAGTTCCCAGGCTTTACATCTTTGGAACCACTAAGAATTATTTTAAACATTGCACGGCGTTTAAAATGAGGTTAAATGCTATCAAATAGCTCTAGTGAAGCTTTCACGATCTAAATATGGCTATATTGGACATCAGATTATAACATTACAGCATTTGTAATTGGAGACATATTCCTTTAGAAACTATGTATGTAGAAAACCTAAAAATAGTGACAATGTGATAGAACTTTGATCGTTTCTGTGATGAAAAACAATTAATAATCCTTTCGACTATACATATATACATATATTGGTGTTTATAAACATACCAATTGAAATAAATGGTAAATAAAGAGAGCAGTCGCAATCTTCTTTTTTTTCTCCTATTTACAATACATTTCGTTTTGAATTCCGAAAATTGTTTATCACAATATAATGCAACATACATTTACAATTGGCGAAATTCTTTATCATAAACTCCGCCTAAAAAAATCAACAATAATATCCGCCGCAGCGACGAAAGTAAGGGATCAGCATTAAAAAACAAAAGGAAAAAAATTACGCGCCAAAACTCTAGATTTTCGACGACGACATCATCATCATCGTCATCATCATGGTTCTTAATTCAAATTTTTCAAAAGGTCTTATTTTCTTTCATTTGTTTTTTATGCACAACAAAAAAATATTGAGCTGATATACTATGTACGTATACATATGTATGTGTGTACTCGTCGTATGTAGTGTATGAAAACAAAAATCAAGAATGAGTCGTGGTATGTATGGTGGTAAATCGTAAACAAGTCAATAACATTCAAGGACTATGGGGATCTTTTCTCTTTTTCTTTTGAATCAAAACAACTAAAGTTCATTGCTTTTAAGTCGGAGAAGAATAACAAAAAAAAAGCAGAAACAAAATAAATAAATAACAACAACAATAACAACAAAATTGAAGAAAAACAAGACGAAAAATGATCAACAACCATAACCAGCGGCTTAAAAAATAAACTGCAAATGATCCCCCCATAGAGGATAGGAGTAAAGTTAAATAGTATGTTATAGTTAGAGAGAGAGAGCTAGAGAGAGATGAGTGAGTAATAGGAGCGCAATATGGCTGAGGACTATTTTAGAAGTTCTTTTTTTTTCTTTTGTTTTCCTTTTTAATTCACAAAAATATATTCACAAGTTCACAATTCCCAGACCAGACCAGCCGAAGGAAATCGATGTTCGTTTTTGTGCAAGATTTATAAAGGCAAAGAATGGTTGGAAAAAATCTTTTTATATCATTGTTGTTGTTGTTGTTTGTTTTAAAGTAAGTCAACCAACCTTATGCCGCGATTAGGATCTTCTGAAGCGGTGTTTTATGCAAAAAAAAAAAAAAAAAAAAAGTTTGCTACAATGTTGTGTTGTTTACGTTTCTGATGGTAAACATTTTTTCGTTCATTTCTTTTTTGCTTTTGGTTGTTTATGATGTCGCCGTTTTTTTTTTATATAAAATTATACACAAATACTTGAGTGTATGGGATTGCATATTTGTTGAATTGAATTTTGGCGCTAAAGTTAAGGAGCTTTTTTAATAGTAGGTCTTCGTTTTAACATGCTTTCATTTATAAGTATGCAATATGTGCATATGCATGTATATCTCGAGTTAAATGTTTGTATATTAACATTCGACCGTACATTATACTTTCTAAGAATTAAGGATATGTTAAATATTGTTTTCTTACTTTATAATAGAATTGAAAAATAAGTAAATAATATATTCGAAATAATTCCTAAGAATTCTGTATTATAATGATAAACAATAATTTTTTTTTATCATTATCGTTTGAAATTAACGGAAACATTTCGAATTAACGTTAATGGCGGGGGACAATGCTCTATCGGTATAAATATCTTCTTGTGATAACTAAGAAAATGATAGTGAAATATAAAAAAATACTTCTAAAGGCTTCTAAAGTTTCTGAAAGAATGGACCATTCAACACTGTTTCAGTTTCACATGTTTTTGTGAAACTATTTTACAAGTGATGGTTAAATATGAAGCGCTTCACGCCTTTTTTTTTTGTAATTTTATTAATTCCTTCCCACACTGAAGTAGATTTAAATCAATTAAACCAATTCAACTATTGCCAATTGGACGCTCAAGAAGGATATCCAAGAATTCTACCTGTCTTATTGACTTCGATAATGAGAAAGTTGTAAATTCAATTCAAATAACCCTAGTTTGCTGAATTGTCTTCCCCAAAAAGTGCAATTTTAGAAGATGATTGATAGAAAAATAATACAAAAAATTTTTTTTAACTCACCATAAATTCGAACCGTGAAGGAAGTAGATTCTTAATCAAGTGGTTGTTGTGGCTAAAAATAAAAGGAAATACAAAATATTTAATAATAATTCCGATATTTAAAAACAATAACACACACTTGTAATTTGATTTTCATTTGTATTTTTAAATTTATTATTTTTTAATATATTTTTTGTAATTTAACTGTTTTTCAAGTATGT
>QOCX01000004.1:1158086-1215173 GCA_005959815.1 Sarcophaga bullata
TATTCAATTATATTTGTTATTTATTTATTTTATTGTTTAAATTAATTTTTCATAATTACATTGATAAACTAAATTTCTTAATTCTAAAACAAATTGTATAAAAAAAATCAAAGCTTTATAGTTTTCATTTTTTTTTTATTCGTCTGGTAACTTAACCTCAATGTAACTGTCAAAACCGCCTTAAAAACTTCATGAAAAATGCGCAGAATATACAAAAACTCAAAACAAAACAAAAAAATTTTCGCATTTGCCAGAAATGCAATTTTTAAAATAAAAATAAAAAAAAAGGAAAAATAAAAAATAAAAACAACATAAAAAATGCTTTACGACAAGAAAAAAAAAAAGTGCATAATGCACTAAAAACGTAAACAAACGAGTTTATAAAAGAGAATCGAAATAAAAATATGCGCCACAACACAGCATAGCATAGAGTGTAAACAAAAACAAATTTTCTATGTGTTGTATGCGTTTGTGTGTACAAAAACAAATAAAAAACTGTACATAAACAAGCAATGCACTACTATGCTGCATACAACAACAAGAAAAAACACCAAAACGAAATGAGCAACGAACGAAAGGCAATACATAGAAGAAATGAGAGAACCGGCATTGAAAATAAAAATACACAAAAAGAAGATATGGTTGGCAAACGTATAATAGAAAAGAAACGAAACAATAATAAAAACGCAACAAAGAAGAAATAACAACATATCGTATTATGTTTATGTTTCTTTAATGGAAATGAAACAAAAACAACAACGCAATACTCATTTATTATTATGTGTACAGTACACAACAAAAATACTATAAAACTACTACGACTGCTGCTGTCTACTACGTTCAAGTGCCTGAGACTTGTGTAGAAAGAGAAAATGAAAACAAAAATACACAAAAAAAAAATTTTTTTTCTTTTTGAGCTCAACAGAATGAATGGCCATTATAAGAAAGGGAGAGAGAGAGAGATACAACATAAAGCAGCGCATATATCAATATACTAGTTAAGAGAAAGAAATGGGGAGAGAGAGAGAATATTTAACTAGAAGCAGACATAATTCTCTCAGTATACTCTTTTGTATAAAGAGAACTTCTTTTGCTGAATCGAACACAAGAACCTCATTAAAAACAGGAAACTACTACTAGAAGAAACAGGAAATGAAAGAATAAAAATACAATATATAACACAACAGAAAGAGAAAGAGAGAGAGAACAAATAAAATGCAATGTTGGTAAAGAGAATTATTTTAATGCTTTGTTTTGATTTTGAATTTGTACCGATTGAGAATTAGTAAAGGAAAAAATTTAAAAAAAAAAATATTGTAAGGCCAATGACGTAGGAAACAATGGTGTGGCCGTTGTTGTTTTTTTATTTGTATATAGCCAACATAAAAATCAATGAGAACTTTTTTTTTACTGATATGTTGAAAAATTAAAACTAGAAAGCGCCTAAAGGTTTAAAACAAAAATATGGAGAAGTAATATGAATTATTAGATAAAAAATAAAGTAATAAAATAAGTAATAGATAAATATATACAAAAAAAAAAAAAAAAAAAAAATAAAAAACTATGTATAAAAAATAAAAAAAAAAAATATAAAATATACAAATTAAATAAAACCAGACATTTTATTACATAAAATTTATAAAAACAAAATGTTGAACTAAAAATTTTGTAGTAAAGTCGTGGGGTAGTTGCAATACTCAATAAAATGGAACTATTTAGCAATGTATATGGAACTCTAAAACTATTGTGTATTTATTGGGTTTTGAACAAGAATTTCCGAACTTTGATAGTTGATAGAAGTCAGTTTGTTGAAGCTACGTCTATCAAATTAGTTGTCATTTATTCAATCCGATTTGCCAAATCAACGTGGTCGACCATAGACAACGACATGTGTATGCTGAAAAGACTAAGCATTTGACACAACCGAACCCAACTTTTAAAGAAAAATCAACCTTCAGCAATAGGGTCCATTTTTGGATGAAGGGATTGTGAGAATTTTGGGCAGCCGGTATCATCAAATCATATTTTTTGTTAATGACGTCTTCAACGACAAGCACTTTCAATCGCGGTTTACATATTGCATCTATTTGCTCATTTAGGGTTATCATTTCTACTGTAAGTTTTTGAATTTGTATGATCATTAGACTTAAAAATCATAAACACAAAAAGTCTGCATGAAATTAGACTGGCTATAGACATTCGGAGCTGGTGGCAAGTTTTTTAAATGCTGTGATCATCACTTTTGATTGAAGAAAAACCATGCATGCATACACTTATTTATGCTATCATATACATTTCTTTATTTTTATTTTGTATACTTCTTATTCTTTTTTGTAATGTACACAGCACTTCTTAAAAAACCCATAATTTTTTATTTTCTCTATTTTACGTTTTAATATTTTGCCTATGGTGTTAGTTGTCTCCTTCATTTTCCCAACGTTCTTAGAATTTTTAAGAAATATACAAACAATATATATTTTCTTGAGCAAGCATAGCCTAAACCCAACAACAACAACAGTAAGAACATTAATAAATATATGTAACATACATACATATTAAAAAAAAACTGTACCTTAAAATTAAAATATCTTTCTTTCATAAGCATTCTTTCTTTTTTTACAAATTAACACCTGTTACCATTTTGAAGAGTAATGATCGTCATCAACATCAACCGTCGTCGTCTTTACCAGCAGAGTAGTTCCATCTTGTTTGGTCGTTATATGAAGAAAATATGAAATTTAAGTCATAAAACATCTTCATTTGTAAAATTCATAAAAAAAATAATAATAAAAAGAAAACCAAAAACATAATTTTATATCAGAAGTTCAAGTTCATTTACGGTTAAAACAGAATATGAACATACACAGTCGCTGTGTAATTTTCTTCAGATAATAATTTTATTGGTGACATACTAATACCACAAGACTTTACTTTTCTTTGTAACTGCATTTCTAGTAAAAAGAAATTAAACTTTTCTTTAAAAGAATCGTTAATAAAAATTAAAACATTGCACGAGATGTTTGATCAAAAATTAATGTGGTTTAACAGATTTCGTAGAATATTCTCTTTAACCTTAAGCGAGTGTAACGGATCAAGTAGAATGTGGTATAGAAAACTGCTAATGCCGTTATAAACGTCTAGAATGGTTATATTTGAAGTCCTCTAGTACCTCTATTTACATCCAGATACCTAGATCTCCGTTATCTATCTTAAAATATACAAAAAACACTGACTACTGACCAAATAGACTTCCGTAGTTAGCTTATGAGGACTACTGATATTCCTGGGAATGAAAGAAGAGGCCACTTACACTTTTTTGACTTGGAATCTCAATCGATTGCTCATGTGGTTATTGATCGCAATCATCCCACCTGCTATCGAGATACGTGTTCAGAGAGAGAGAGAGAGAGAGAGAGCAGTGGTTCTGGAAGGACAGATCGGAATCTCAGGTGGCCATTAGCCATCGATCTACGATGGTAGAATTAAGCTTTAGATCTTTTGTAGACCTTAATAAGTTAAAAGTTAGGCTGGGTTCTTTACATTATGAACATTATGATATCAAGTCGCTGACAGGAAGGATCTGGGTTTAAAATCTTGCGCTATCATTTGGATAAGAAAATAACATAACATAGCAATACATAACACATATGTACGTATATATTCGGGAGAGTTACTACTTACTTAATTTACAAGCCAAACTCTGTAACCACAAAGCAAATGTCTACCATCAAATGGATTGTTAAACAAAACTATGTTACAAATCACCTTATTTCTGCAATAATTCTAGTATTTCATACATGCATACAAATAATATTGACTCAAGGGTCCTTTCTAACCTCCTAATTCTTATTTGCTCTGAGAGTAACAGGAGTAGGCATATGTTGACATATCGAGAATGGAGAAAACATTTCAATAGAAAACAGATTAGATTTTTAAAATAAAAAAAAAATAATAAAAACAACACAAACATGTTGTATTTATAATAAAAAAAATTTAGAGAACTAAATAAATAACAGACTTAAATAATGCTTATGACGTTTTATGTCTACGTCCGGCCACCGGCGTTACTGCACATGTATTTCTTATGAAAATACTATACAATAATACATACTCTACTCTACTATATGAACATATATGTGATGTTTTTGGAAGAGAATTGTTTGAAAAAAAAGTATAAAAATATGTGTCTAACATCTGTGTGTGAATTTTTGAACTACTGCTGAGTGGCTGGCTGGCATTTCGACCTAGATTTTTCCATGAAATTTCAATGATTTACTATACTACGTAATTCACATATGAGTAAACATTCATTTCAAATTTTTTCTATACCACACACACATTTTTAAAAACATTTTTTTTTCTTTTTGTTGTAAATTTTTAGCCTCTATACACATGTATTTATTTCTCTCTTTTGCTTTTTTTCCCAGTATATAAATAAAAAAATTAACAAAAAAAAAAAAAAAAAAAAAAAAAAATTAAAAAATTAAAACCCACAATAGTATGAACGTAGATAGAATTTGACGCTGCTTATGAAGAGTATGATTTTGCTCTTTTGGTTTTAAAATAGTTTAACAACAACAAATGAATACCGGAAATAGTCATTTAATAAATGTAAATACACGCTAGAGAAATACAGATTCTGCTTTTTTTTTTGTTTGTTTTATTGTTATTTGGTCTGTCTAGATTAGTCATTGAAAAATTCACCGAAGAAACATGTTTAGATCGATGATGACACAGTGATAATTATTGCTAAACGAAACTAGAAAATATTTGTCTTTACATTGCCCAAAAATCATTTTTCATCTCGAATATAACAAGAGATTTGAATCACTAGACACCAATAACGATTTAGAAGTTCTCAAGATTTTAGTTCGATTTCATGTGTTTAAACGTTTGTACGTTTGATTTTATTATAGAAACACGGAGAATACTTTCTAAATTTCAATTCTTATCTTATGTCCGAAGTTTTTAAAACAATTTCTTCATAACTTTACTAATAGTTCCATAAATTCCAGTCCAGTGGGCGATGTGCCAATTAACCAGTCATGATCGAGCTATGGGTCATGTACACTTCTCTCACACATAGTTTCATCTAAAGTCGAGTATGTGAAATAGCTTTACGTACCCATTATGGAAACCAATAGATTTTTTTTCCACAACCTTTTATCAAACATCTCAGACATGTTATCTAATACCTAATCGCTACTGCAGTATACGTTTAAGGTATAATGAGTCCTAAAATTTAATTCGTATTCGACAGACTGATGAATGGTTTCAGACGAACGTCTATTTGCGTACACGGTTACTGGGAGTATTTTGTACAAAACTCACTCAACAATACTTCCAACTAAAAGATGACATGAAATATTAACATTATGTTGAACAAAAACTGGCATATGCTAGAAGTTGTAAAAATAGTTTTACATTTTCTTTAAATAATAAACAAAAAAAAAACGTGAAATTCGATATGTACTGTACCATACTGTTTTAAACACAAATTGACAGATGTTTAAAAAATTGAAGGTATTGAAGAACATCCGGTAAATTAATAAATTTGAAAGGAAATTTTAAAAACTTAAAGAAAATACTATGAATATGTATGTATATGCACACTTCTATATAATCAACACAGTAATCATCACTCACGACAAGAGAAGTATGTGATTTTGGAGAATTTAGGTGAACCTTTTTATTTAATTCAATAGCTGACAACATAGCTGGCTGGTGTCAGTCAGTCAGCAGAAAAGATTTGTTTTGTTACAGCACAAAATTGGAATAAAACACAACGCCGATTTGCCCACACACATGCACACACACACACATACACACTATAAACAGAGTGGTGAGTGCAAAATAACTAACCTACGCTAATATAACACTACGTATGGAATAGTAAAGCAAGAAAAAAAATGTAAATACAAAATAAAGTGCATAATAAAACAATACAGCAAGAAGTAGTGTCTCATGTAATAATAAAAAAAATAAAACGAAAAAGAAATACTTAAAAAATAACGGCTTTGCTATATAAAGCACAATGCAAACAACAACAAACAAAAAGCAATAAGTTGGCAACACTAAACGCAGCAGCCAGCCACACGCACACTATCTCAAAGCCAGAACGAAACAGAGAAAATTTTCCACAATCCAATCAAAGAGAAAAATTAAAATTCGAAATGAAACGAAACGAAATGAAATGAAACAAGTATAAAGAGTAGCCAGTAAAAAAAAATAAAAAGAGATCTTTCAATAGGAATGTTTTCAATAGGAATGTTAATTTCTCCAACATAAATAGAAACTACATACAGAACTCTCACACTCTCTCGCTCTCTATACTAGGAATTTAATAATAAAAAGGAAAAGTTAAGAAGGCATTAACCGCTGCTATTATATTCTTTTCTTTTTTTTTTTTGATTTGCAAAAGAAAAATAAAACAAAAAGAAACCAACAATGACGCTAACAGAGACGCAAACGTTGACATTCTTCTTTTTTGCTGTTGTTGTTGTTAATTTTCAGCAAAATACCGTATAAAAACAAAAACTACTTAATGGCATTCATTGAATGGTGGTGGTATGTGCATGAGTGGCGGCCAGACAGTTTTTTTTGGTATTGAGAACAAGAAAAATAACAAAAAAAATTTTGTTTTTGTGTTAATATAGAAAAAGAAGAGCAGTAGAGAACTTATTTTTGTATTATTTTATTTTTTTGATTGTGTGCAGTATATTTCTGCGTTGCGTAGTTTTTGTTATTTGCATTATTGCCTATGTAGCGGTTATTTACGAACTAAGTTTGTATTACAATTTGTATTTTAGTTATAAGGCGGAATACGTTATTTATAAATCACCTGGTAAGACGCTCTAAAGAAAATTGCGGGAAAGTATTAAAAGCTGAGAGCTGTTTCAAAACAAACCATACACTAACAAATAAAACCCAATTGAAGCTTCAAAAAATAACATTTAGCGTAAAAATGCCTTGATCGTGGCACAATAAAACAAGAATATCTGCCGAAATTGTATCATTAGAAAAACGGTGTGTACAAGAGTTCATGTAGGTAACATGACATATCTAGATAGAACATATCATAAAAAATATAAAAAATAGAATTGGAAAAATTAAATAACTTAATAGAACTAAACAATACAGAATCAATTTATAGAATAAACACACAAAAATTACAAATTTTAAAAACAATCTCTCCTTTAATATAACTAAAGCTCTTTATTGCTTCTGGTATAAAGTTGACACCGTTGCTCTCTTTATTTTTTTTAAACGTGGTATATGAAAACATAATAATTTTAAACATACATAACTTGGCATCACTGACTTTTTTCTTATTGTTTTGCAGAGATGGGATGGATGACTTAAAAAAAAAAATTTGAAAAATTGTTCCAAAAACATCGTTGTGTGCGTGTGGAGTGCGTATGCTTGAAAATTATTTTTTATTTTGTACAGCAAATATAAAGAGAGGCGGTAAAACTGAACATGTATACAGTAAATGAGTAGATGATGTTAAAAAAAAAAAGATAAAGCAGACAAGTTAGCAGCACGTCGTAAAGACAGACGCAACAATGACAACAACACTACAATAAAAAAAAATAAACTCAGACAGCAATTGCAGACGTCGGGGCGTAATTTATTGACCATATTGAAATAATTTTTTTTTTTTTGAAGAGGATTTTTTTCTTGTTAGAGGAAGTATGAAATACCGAAGAAGAAGAGAATGAAGAGGAATGGGGAGAAGGTATGGCATAGAAATGTAGAAGGAAAAAAGACAACAAAACGGAAAAATATAAAACAAAAAAATTTGTATGATGACTGGCTTTGGTTGCGTGTAGTCTATATGTATATGCGTATATGAATAAGTGTGTGTGTAGTGTATATTTGTTGTATTTGAAAATATATATTTGGGGGAAAATAGAGGATATAGAAGAAATTCTTTACAAGGAGGGTACATAAGAAAAGAATGCCACCAACAAACCAATCAATTATTTCTTAATAATTCTTTTTTTTTTTTCTTAAAATTTTATGAAGGACTTACTTTTTTTTGGAAGGATTCAATATATTTTTGTTTTATTTATTTCGCCTTTAAATAAGAACTTTCACGAACGGAATTTTCAATGTTTTTGTATGTATGTAAGCGTAATACACAATTTCAGAGAAAAATTTATAAAACTTTATTGCGTAGTTTTCTTTTCTTTTATTTCTTCTTTTTTTTCAACACCTAAAGTTCAAAAAAGAAAAAAAAAGAAGTAATAGTTTGTTTGCTTTGATTTATTTCATTTCCAACAATTTTTTTTTTTCATTAAATTTTCTCACGAAAGTTTCTTCACTTCAATGAATGATATTTTTTTCTTCTGAATTTTGTTTGTATTTAAAACTACCCGTTATTCGAAGAAATAAAAAATTGTGTATTGAAAAAGAAACAAAAAAAAATGTTTTTTTTCTTCTTTTACTTATTTTTTTGGTAAAACAACACGACTACGTTAAAATAGAAATAACGTTATCACCACAAAACGAACGTGCAGATGTATCGAGAGTTCGATTCAAACGAATTTCTAAACGAGCAAAACATTTTAAAGCAACCGCGAGCAATATTTTCAAAACTTAGTACTCACTTAACTCTACACAAAAACAATTGCATGTTCCATTCCGAAACAAATTCCTGCTCTCAGCTTATAACCAAAAGAATAAAGTTTTTTTTTCTTGTTATTTCTCTCGCTCTAACTCAAACTCTCTTCCATATTTGCTTGCTCTTATTTAGTAAGTCTTATTTATACCCCTTAAATGAAGTTGCCACATTATTTTCTGTAATTTATAATTCTTATAAAAAAAAATTCCTCCTCTCTCATAATGTTATTCGCTCAATAGTTCATTGTACTAAAATTTACTGCAAAGTAAATTTACTTTGCTGCCACAGCCTTTGCTGGCAGCGATGTCTGTGCCTTTAATGTACATTTTTTTTTAGTCGTCCCCCTTCAACAAATATTATTTTATACAGTGTTGCCATTTTAGCAATTTTACATGCTATGGATTACAAGACGGCGTAAACGTCTTGAACACAGTGAAAGCATTCTAATGACGAACGTCTCTTGAAAGTTTCAGCACAGTGGGTAGGTTAATAGATTTGAAGAAGGAGAGACCGCCAAGGGTTTCATGTTTATAAGCATACACCTATGATTGCATCTTGGGTGCTAAATTTGATGTGAAACTTGTGTCGCACAGTAATTAAGCATTGCTCAGAGCGTAAAATAATCAAGTTTCGTTTGTAGGGCAATAACTGGATATATGTAATTGTGTATATCGATGTATGCTTGGCAATGTATATCCTTTAGGATGAAGGATGATTTTGGTAGTATCCTACAAGCCGCAGTGACTGCTATTCGAAAGGATGTAATTTGGCTAGGGTACTATCTAGAGCACATACGTTATGATAATTCGGAAGTGATATAAGCTTTGATAACATTTGAAAGATTTTTTATGATATCCGTGCCCATTAAGAACTTCGGAACATTTCTAATTATGATTAAAAGACATTCTAAGTTAGCCCTTATCTATAGGACTACTACCTTGGCAACACTGGTTGTATATCATTAAGTAAAGGAAAAATTAAAAATAAAAAATATAAACCAAGCAAAAACGCAATTGTGGCCTAAAAAAACATTAACACATGCAGCCAGTCAGCCTACCAGCCGTACATTATTTTGCTATACAAAATTTGTATAACTATGTATGTACGTACGTATTTGTCTTTTTTTTTTCTTACCACCACCCTAAGATTTGAGAGATTGGGTTTGCAAACAAACGGCGAAAAGGGAAAAAATTTTATGTACAACAAAGGAAGAAAGAAAATTTTATCACATAAATATTTGAGAAATGAGGATATGTTTTATGTACATAAAAAAAGGAACAAAAGAAAAAAAAAAAAAAAACGAACGAACTTACGAGACGACGGTCAAGGACACGCCCAGTAAAAAGATGTTGTCAAGACATAGAATTTTTCTTTGGAAAGCTAAGAGACTTAGAAGAGATATCAATAGGATTTCTTGAAAATTTCCTTCAATTCTTTTTCTCTAATAAATTTTCTTTTAATTTATAGATATTGAAAGACAGATTTAATGAATTATTTTAGCCTAAAAGTATACATAATAAGAACGTATAGAAATATTCTGAATGCTTGTGTCCTCTTACATTTAAGTTCCCGCTCTCATTCGAACGACAATTGATTGGAGACTTATTCCAGAAGAACTTGAACGTGTCCAAATCTAATTAAATTTAATAAAAAAAAAAAAAATATCGTAACCTCTTCTAAACATTTTGTTGCTTAATATAAACAAATTATGGGACATACAACTTAATTTCGTTCGTTCTTAATACCAAAACCAAGAAATTGTCAGCCAGGTACTATAGTCCTGTATTTATCCACTTGGATTTAAATAATGGTTCCATTGTAGTGTTCGAAACAACCACATTCAAGTTCCTAAAAATCAATAAAGACTGCCTTATTACGATTCAATACATCATTAGTTTTATTAAATTGATTGTCAAAATAAGCTTCCAGCTCGAGCGCACGAATTAGAAATTGTAACGAAGTTGTAAAGTTTAAGACTCATAAAGAAAAATCCTAGTCAAATATCAATCTTTAGTCTTTGACAAATTCAGAACAATGAGAGAAGAAATAAGCCAAGACAAAGAAGTTGCACTAATGACAGAAGAGAGGTCAATGAAATCTCAATAGAGTTCCTTTGCAAAACTATTGACGCGAAAGCAGCAATTCACTCACCAATCCTACATGCGAACTACATCTCCATACATTGGGTTGCCTCCTTATAGTGAAACTTCAATCCTACAGGCATGAAACTAATCGCAAGCATGAGTAGGAGGGAGGGTAAGGTCTACAATAGACATATGAAACAGGGACATCATTCATTTCGATAGATTCTATGAAACTGTTCTCGCCTGCCGACATATAGGCAGAGCGATTACAAAGTTTATTTGTTAAAGAACTGGTAATGTGTGAAGAACTGTAATTTGAGAATGTAATAGGGTTTGGTTTGTAAACGAAATCGACTGGCTAGGCGAGTCTCCTTCTAACCTAACCTAATGTTAGTTGCCAACTGTAGTATCTGTTAAAGCAATTGATATTCTCAAATCAATAATTATTTATGAAATTAAACTGAGTTGCAAAGTTAAATGTTTAATCAATTGAATAATATTGTAATCGAAATTTTTTTTTCTTGAACAAAAGAAGAGAGAAGCCGGTAAATTTTTAATGAAGATTTCCCTTTCTAACCGGAAATTCTTTTTGGCTGTCTCCCATTTTAATTACATTTATGCAATAAAAAAGAAAAAAAAAAAAGGAAAACGAGGTCAACGCTTAACATTTCTTAATCAGCATACACTTCGTGTTGAACTTTTAGTGTGGACCATTTCATATAGTATTTGCAATAATTACAATTTTTTTTATTGTTGTTGAGAAATGCAATGCATGCAGGCAACAGCATAGTATAAAAAAAAACCAATAACGAACCAACTGTTGTTGTTGGTTGTTCCTCTGGCTATGGCTATATATGTAGATATGTATGTACGTCCAAATGTATGTATGTTGCTGTTGCACTTCAGGAAGTTCATGTACATAAACGAAGAGGGCGTTTTACGTACGTACCAAATTACAGTAACAACAACAACAACTGTAGTAAAGCAATGATGTAAAACAAACAGAAATAAAAAAAAATATTAAAAACAAAACATATGCAACATCTATACAAAGCAAAAACAAAAAAAAAATGGCAAAAGAAAAAAAGAAATGAAAATAAATATGAAAGAAAAACGAGATCAACAACAACGCCAACACGTCATTGACATATTGCCACAGTGTTTACAATAATAATAATAACAACAATAACAACAACAACAACATTAACAGCAACAGTAACAACATTAAAAATATACATTTATTAATAAGAAAAAAAAAAATAAGACCCACAAGAAAAAGAAGCAACAACAGCAACAGCTACGACAACAAATACCACCACCATCACCACTAGCAGCAGTAACATTAACAGACGCCGAAACAATATGAAAGCAGTATGTATATAAGAAGGGGGAGTTAAAAAGAGGGGACAAATGTATAACATTGATGTTTTAAATGAATGAAAACATTGTTGTATACAGTATACATACATATATGTGATGAGTAAAGTAACGGTATACAAATGTATGAATATTTCAATATGCAAAATACTAACTTGAATACAAATGCAGTCAGTCAGTATACCAAGTCAGTCTACATGCATACACATGTACATCTGAATCGTTTGTAGCTTCCCTTCCTTCTTCATCCACTCACTCCTCCTTAACATTTTCATTATTATTATTATTTTTTTTTTTTTGGTTTGGTTTTGTACTTTTACAATTTGTTTATGTGTGTGTATATGGTTGTATTTTTTCAAAGGAAATGCATTGGAATGTACATCAATATAGTTTGTATTGCATGTACATACATATGTATGTATGTACTATGAAAAGTAACAAACAAAAAAAAAATGAAAAAATAAAAATCTCAGAGACATTTTATTGTCGCTGGTGCTACACATACAAAGTATAAAAAGAAAATATGTCATGTTTAAGAACGGAAGTATTACTTTATGAATTATTTGTATTGTTGTAAATTCATTAGTTTATTATGTGAGTGTGGTTATTTTTATTGTTACTGCTGTTGTTATAGCCTCTTTTTTCAATATACCATTTATAAAATTTTTTCTTTATCCATAAAATTTGCAATCACCAGTATTCGATGACAATGCATCATTTAAAAGAACATCATGTTCTAATATTTAAAAAAAAAAAAAATAAATAAATTAAATAAAATAATATCTAAGTATGTACATATAAATAAAAGTGCAATAAAATCAAATACAAGTCCAAGTTAAATNNNNTTAGAAGGACAACTGAAATCATAGATTCCACAAGTAAAGTTACAAAGGGTATAATATAATCAGTGAGAACACGAGTGAGTGCGTTAAAATATAAACAATTTTAGTTATCTTAAAAAATTTGTACTTCTAGCTAACTTTGACCTAACCTAACCTAAAAAAAAAACTTAAATTTTCTAACATATCCAAATTACGAACCTGTTTATAGCTTTTTCTAATGAACAATTAAAATAAAATTATTTTATAAATTAAAAACGCAAAAATATTGACTTCCGCTGATGTAAATACAATCCACTTATCAAATTATCTTTGAAACAAATTCAAATAGTTGTTTGACAGAAACGCAAAAAGCTTAACTATGATTGAATACAGAAATTGGGTGTAAACTAAAATTTCATGACTAGGCCGTTATGTTCTCCATTCATTTTCCAAAATCTGCTATTTCTAAGAAAACAAGCTCTAGCCAAGCATAGAGTCTTTACTGACCTCTGATTGGAGATATTCTTTTCACAAACCACCAAACCTAGAGCTCTAACTGATCAGCCGATATCGGCAAAATTAATTTATGGTAGGTTAGGGTAGGTAAAACAGTTCCACCTGGACACCAGAAAAAAGGGTCAAACCAAACAAAAAGGACATTAAAAACAAACAGCAAAAGAAAAATGTACAGCATACAAAGGATATACATATATGAAGAAGAAAAGAAAGAAGGAAGAGAGGCAGAGATAAACAGATTTATCTCACAAAGCAGTTAACACCCGAGATGAAACTTTAAATGTCCGAAATGCTAACGGAGACAGTGAAAAATCGTGAATCTTTGAAAGAAGGCATTTAAAGGCCCGACAAAAAGCTTATCAAGATTTCCTTTTCAATTTTAAGCCCCATTTCGAACTGCAGATTATGCCATCTCCAGTTAAGCAACATTTCTACAAATTTCAGTGATCTGTTTAAACATATCTTTTCTCGGCCATAAAACCGATTGTTTTAAAAGAAATTAACCTGCTATAGAGATACGAAATTTAATAAGTGTATTTAAACTATTTTTATCACAAGTGTATTGTATATTTGAAGAGCTTTTTTCAAATATTTACATATTAATGAAAAATATCAAAATTGAAACATAATTTTCTGATTATTATACAATATTTAGAATTATTTAATCTCGTCGTATTAATGGAGTTCGTTTACTTGGATAATTTTTTTTTAATAATTTTTAATTATAATCAAGAAATCAAAGCATGATCATTAAAAAAATAAATAAAATTCTGTATACATACCTTTTTACCATTTGTAATGTAAAATTTATAAAGATAAAATTGAAGTCAAGTATTGTTCTAATACAGCCTGAGCCAAAGTAGCTCCATTTTCAATAGCCAATGAGTACGCTGTATCGCCATTCTCATTAGCTGCGGACATATCAGGATCTTTGGATAAAAGTTCATTACATGTATGCGGATGATTACCAGCAGCAGCATACATTAATGCTGTATTACCAACAATGTCCATGCATTTGTAATTGGCTCCTCTTTCAAGTAATAAACGTACAATCTCATGATGACCACCCGATGCGGCCAATAGTAAAGGCGTTACTATTTCCGGTGCCTCTTCATTGATATTTGCACCGGCCTCAATTAAACATTGAACTGTCGCCAATTGGCCATAGTAACAGGCCCAATGTAAAGGTGTAAAACCCATACTATCTTTTTCATCAATATTTGTAATTTTCTGTTGATTAATCTGCTCTTCTGTTACTTCACCCTGACCAGCCCTTTCATGAAACGATAGTTTTACTTCTACAGGACAAAATGTGGCTTCTGTGTTACCTCTCTGGAGATTTGTTAGGACCTTAGCTTGAGGTCTATAGGGTAAAAAGGCAGATTTGTGTTTACCCGTTGTTGACCCAGTTGTTGGATCATGTAAAAAACTCGAAGAATGTAAAGAGTTAGGCGTGGATAATGGCGTTGATGTTGTAGTTGGTGATGGTGTATCAGTATGTCTTTGCGATTCTTGACTACTGGCCGGTGGTGGAGTGTGTGGTTGCATTTTAACTGAGCTGGAAATATAAATTAAATACGTTCATAGTCTAAATGCGATTGTTTTTCTATTTAGCAATGTCATTAGATCCTTAGGGAAAGTGCACATCTAGACATTCGACTGTTATCCGCATATGAATTCCTGGACTCTGTGCAGTACCAAAAAAGTTGATCTGCCTGCAAAATTCATCATGCAATGAATACCTAAATGAGATTGACACTACCCAACAGAGGAACAAAAAGATGGTGTAACACAAACTTTATTAAATTATAAAAGAAATATGGGATAATGAACCCAATAACAGGAAGACCAAACAGATCTGACTCGATACTGATATATGGAGAACAAAATTTGCATTAAATGTGACCAAATTTCATCCTAGAAACCTCAAAGCAGTTGTAATGGATCACTAGCCACTGGAATTCACAACGAACTTTGCAAAAACAGTAACAACGAAGAATAAGAGAAAACAGCAAAACGTTTTCTCTGTTCGGAGCATGGAGACTTAAGAATTCCTGGGAAATGATTTAAAAATGAATTCTTACCTTCATAATACTGGAGTACATGGAGTTTTACACAAGTAAACTATGCATATTGAAGCGGCTGCGATAAGTTAACTAAAAAATATGTAACATTAAAGAAACTATGACACTATAACTCGAAATAATGAATATGAAGATTCAAACTAACCTAAAAAAATCGAATGTTACAAAACGGCATCAACAAAATTCTTTATTTAGGAAAATTACTTTAAAATTGAAATTATTTATAAAGAAAACATAAAATAAAAAATAAAACAACAAAATATGTATGTATTTTCATTCATATCCTCTGTTTAATCATTATCTTGATAAAAAATCTTAAAGTTTATTTAATCTGGCAATGCTTGGTTCTATTTTTTTTTTTCATTTCCCTTATCTACTACGATTTCTCTTATATTTCCATAAAGACCACACAAACACATTTTCTAACCTTATCACATAAAACAAAACAACAACAACAAAACTTACCGGCTACAATCATTTTTGACCGATGATTTTGAGTTTGCCGGTGAGGAAGACATATAATCTTTATTTTGCTTTTGTTGTTTTTCTAGTCGTCTTTACACTAAAGCTTTAACGCACTAGTGTTTTTTCTGTACTTGTGTATTTTTATTTCAAAGTGGGAAAAAAACACCATAACTAAAAATGTTTCTTCTCTTTTATTCTCTTATTTAACAATGTTAATAACAGATCTCCCTTCCTCGTTTCTAACATTTTTCTCAATAAGTATTATAAGGGGAGACTTTTGGCTGGCTCGACGTTGGTCGTTTGACGGCGACTACTATAATTTCACCTGCAACATACACACGACACACAATACATCAACACAACACAATACTGTATATGTTATACGAACAGAATAGAAAAAAAATAAACACAAGCAAGAATTTAAGCAAAATGTGAATGAACTGCAAACGAAAGACAGCAAGACAAAGATAAAAATAAAAAAAAAATTCACTGCTAAAAAATTCGCGCACAAACATAAAAACACAGCAAGCACACAGCCTGAGAGAGAGAAAAATATTGAGCACAAAAAAAAACTACGGTACGCAAAAATAACAGGAGTGGCATTTAGCAGCTATACATTTATAGTAAAAAAAAACTTTTAATACAAAAAAAAACAGAACAAAGAAATGCTCTTTTTTTTCATATTTGCTGTTCTGTTTCATATTAACTTGTCGTCGTTTGTTTTTTGTTGTTTTTACTACGCCTTTTTTGGAGAATACGGTTTTCGTTGTGTAAACAAGAATAAAAGAAAAAATGGCCGCCTTTAACATGCACATACAATAAACCAAACCAAAAGAGACAAAATGAAGACGAAAAAAAATGTGTTTTCGCCAAAAGGGCGGTGAAATCTGTTTTTTCATTTTTATCAAAACGAAAAACACTTGATATTTATTATTTATATTCTTTTCTTTTTTCACTTACCCGTTTTAATGTTATTTCTTCAAGTTATTTATTTAATTGAGGTGTATTATATATTTTCTGATTTTTTTTTCACAATTTGCGCAGCTTAAAATCCAAAATTTATTTTTGCGCGTATATACAACACACGAGAAGAGGAGAATAATTGGAATTTTTCTGCACACACAAAATAAGAATTTCTTACAATTCACCTCTTCCTCGTTTTTTTCTTTTTGCAGTTTGTATATGTTTTGTTGTCAAATAAACCTACTACATGTTGCCATAAACACAAGTACTGTATTAATACAAGCTTTATAAACATTAAAAGTGTTGAGTTTAATATGAAATGTAGCTGAAACACAGTGTTGCTATTTTCCGGCAACAATGAATTTATTTTAACAGTAGACATCAATTTCATTGAGATTAGGGAAATTCATATAGAAATAAACATTTTAAATTTGTCTCTTGTACAAAAGGAAAAATATTCGAAGGGAAAAATAATAAATAAGCTTTTTGCTTAATATGTGGACTGTATTGTGGAATATAAATATGGGATATTTTCAATGTTAGCAGCCAGAGCTAATACAATAGATTTGGTAAAGAGTTCATGGAATAATGGCTGAAAATTGCTTTGGCGCATGTGGAAACGAAATGTATACTTGAAGAAACAGGTAAAATAATTCGAGATAAATTTAATTTAATTTAATGCAATGAAGCTATTCCTTAGTAAAGATCACCTGTTAACAAACGAACTCAGTTTTATCAACTTTGTTTTCAGCTCGTTTATCATTCCAACGTCCATGAACAAATTAGGATAAAAGAGGAGGAGATGATCGAAAGCCTCTTCTTTTTTGACATCATTACATCTACCGCATAGAACATTATAGGGAATACCATGATAAGTAGTCAACCCAATTATTAGGTGTTGGTAGCTTGTCTAAATGATAGTCACTGCAGAAGATCTTCTCCGATCATTGAAGATCAATGCAGATTCCAACCTCTGTGGGATAACTTATGTATCAAACAAAGCTCGTCAGAAAAGCCGACAGAATATGCAAGCCAAGCTTCAAGTTGAGTGATATACAGGGCATATACCCTCCCGTAAATACTTAGCCAGTTTACTGCACAGAAATTCAAGGGAATTATTTTATTTTTCCGTTTGAAGAACATTCTATAGTGTATTCCAGTATTGCAAAAATGGACACCAACTCCATTAACTGACTGAGAAAAAACCACTTAAATTTCAGTCAATCAATGACCAATCAGTTGAGTTCTATAGTCAGGTATCATATTTTAAAAATTGTGCACTATTCTCTGCTTGATTTATATGGATATGATCTAATGGGAGGGAAGTAATTGTTGGTCAATTGGTTTATTCCAAGATATCCAATTAAGTAGTTTAGAAATAAAAGCCTGAATATAAAAGGGTGTTCGAGAAATAAACAATATGCCGCAAAAAGGCTTTTTGATCAAATATTCACATGTTAATTGCTGCTGAATCACTACAAATTTTATCCATTTTTCATACCGATCGCGACCACGCGAATGGTGCTAATACAGGATTCATAAATTTGAATCTTTATGTTTGGTAGTATTGGAATGATATTATCTATGGTCAGTTGCTCTAATACGGCCAATTGATAATTCAATCCTTTTTATTCGACAATAGTTCCCAAGCAGCCAGCTTTCAACAATCGAGTAGAAGTTTTGCTTTAACAAGGCCATACACATCAGTAGTAAGTAACCCGTCTGAAGAACAGATCAATTTTACTTGAAAATCCTTACAATCGTTTGAATTCAAATCACAACCAAAACACCCGTTACGTACTGTATTAAGTTACACTATATTTCTTTAACATCTCTGTGTCTGAAATTCACCACATGATGTGTTTAGGAAAAATGGCTTTGGCAACCCTTGTCAAATATCCAATGTTGGCAAGAAATCGTTTTTGTTGTTAAATTTTGTGACAATTAATAATAAAAAACGTTTTCAACAAGTCAGTACATGGTTACTTTAAATGTGTTTATGAACAATCTGCAAAAATGTTAAAATCCATTTTATTTATTTATTCCAACAATATATTTGATTACGTCAAGTCTTTAACCTACATTTGTTTGTTGTAGAAATCAGCGATTTATTACATTTTTTTTGGGCAATTTAGCCACACTGCTCAACAGCTGTTTGTTTTGCTTGACACTTTGCTGAGTGGTGGTGCATTTCAAAACATTTTCGCTTAAGAAAAAAAGGAAAATTAGAGAAATATTGGCTAGATATACAAAATGAATATACCCACTGGTATAGTTACACACACCAGACAGGTGCAAAGCTTGTACAAGAGAGCTTTGCGTAACTTGGAAGCTTGGTATGATCGTAGGTAAGCAAAAAAATTAAAATTTCCTCAGGATCAGAGGTTATGTAATTTGGAAATTTATGGCAAGAAGAAATTAAATTTCTTTTACTTTTAGAGAAATTTACCGTTATCGTGCTGTACAATTGCGTCAGCGATTTGAAGAAAATCGCAAGGTGAACGATATGTCCAAAGCCGCTCAATTATTGGCTGCTGGCGAACAAGAATTGTTTAATACCCAACATTACCAGCCCATCAAACGTAAGTGGTATTTTGTAAATCTGGTTCATTTGAAAAATGTAACAACACATAATCATTTCGTATTGCAGAGGCCAACAGTCCTGGCGGTTGTGCTTTTGAACGTGATGTTGAGCCACCAGATTGGATGTTAGACTATTGGCATCCTTTGGAAAAGGCTCAATATCCTGAATTCTTTGCCAAGCGTGAGCAACGCAAGAAGGAATATGTAGCCTGGTGGGAGAAACAATACGGCAAACCTGATCCAAAGGATTTACATCATTAAACAGAGAGAGGGAGAGCAAGAAAGAAGGGAGCTTCCCAAAAAAAAAAACAATTTTTAGTTAAAATATGAAAATATTAAATAAAACACATGAAAACACTAGTAAGGCGATTGTTTAGATGGAGTGTGCAAGATATCCTTTAATGTATTTTATGACTGCCAAATATCTGCAATAAATCCGGTGCAGTGATGAAGCTTTTTATTTAATTTTTTTTTATTCTTGATATATGTTCGATAAGTCAAGGATTTTTTTTCATACAAAATACCAGGTTGTGTATTCGCTTTACTAACTTTCCTTTTCTTTATTTATGTATGTAGAAAATCAATTTAAAAGGTTTGTTTATTTTAAAAATATGCTATTTGGTATCGATTATTGGACCAACCAGCTGAATGTAGTAATTTTAATCTGTCATGGAAAATGAAAAGTTACTATACTTTTAGGAAAATATGTTTCTCTATTAAAACTTTTCTATAAGTTTTGCTGTAGGATATAGAATCTGTATGATTGACCGACTCATGAGAAATCTAGATCTATATACGTTGAACAATATCTTCTTTAGAATTTAGATGATATCTTAAATAACCTTATGAGAAGTACAGACACCATTTAAGTTACAAATAAAGTGTTGTCCATAAGCAGTTCAACAGTGATCGTAATTAATCCTGTAAGAATGACCTACAAAGTTTTCGCTGTGTTATAGCGGCAACCCTTTGCTATTCATATTAACGACGTATAATTGAATTCTATCTCAATTCGACTCTCATCAAATCACTGATTTTCTGTACTCAAGTGCTAACGTATTCATATTTTGATCTTCCCCATTTAAGTGTTTAAAATCAAATGCCCACAACCCAGCAAAAAATTCATTTTCTGTATTTTTTTTTTATTTTATTAAAAAAAATTATAAATATTAAAGTAATTCGAAATCTTATTTAATTCCTGTTGTACGACGCGTAGTAAATAAAATTTACGAGTTCTGGCAAAACTATTGAACTAAAAAGATGGAAAACAATTCAAAACATTAAAATGCTTGGATTCTACTGAAATTTTTTTAACACAAAACACAATTTACAAAAAATGTATTGTAAGGAGCTGTTGTTGTTGTTATTGTTGTTGTTAATGGAAGGAGAGTTCTAGAGACTATTGCCATTTCAATTCATTAGACTTTAAGCTCTTTCAATTGTTTGTTTTTTTCGGTTTTGTTTTAAACTAATCAAATTTAATATCTATTCAGCCTCTAAGCGTGGACGTTTTTTACAACTGTTGCCAGTGCCATTAGCAGAACTGGCACCCTCTGCAGCATGATCACGTTTTTTTGGTAGAATTTTCTTGTCCCATTGCTGTGTCAAATAGCGCAGCAGTACGGAACGTTTATCCAAAACTATGTGTTGTTCCGAGGGATAATCTTCAGTGGGTAGATAAACGGATGGTCGTTTTTGTGATGTGCGCATTGCCTGCTCCGTATTGAATTGTGAAAAGTTATCGGCATTATGGCAAGGCAAACCCTTAATGAAATCTGTTACAGACATTTTACTCCAGCCTTTGTTAATTAAGTTGTTTAATTTAATATTTTATAATTAATATTAAAAATTAATTCCAAATAGAATTTTCTACGCACACACCAGCTGCTTATTGGCTGCTGTTGATGTTGCCTTTTAACTTCTGTAATTTGTCTGCCTGCAGTAATAATTTAGTATAGTTGTTATGAATTTATTCTGTATTAAATAGATTGATTTTGTATAGTTTTATGCTTAATTTTGTCTATTATTTAAGATTTCCTTTTAACTTTAATAAAATTTTTTGGTTGTTCGTTCACTTCAGCGTATTTGACGTTTAAGTAATTGTCTTTGTTGATTTTTCATTATTTGTTGCAATTTGCTATTGTACATAAATTTGGCAGCACTGTATGTTGTTATCAAATCGGGGTTGCTAAATACCACAAGTAGAATAGGTGATATGTTTCCCTTGTATTTACAATTGGAAAATAGTTATTTATTATATTACCAGTGGTGTAAACCAACATATTTTTCCTTCCGGTGTTTTATAAGATTCCAATATAATATCTATATATATTGCTGTGTCTCTTCTATTGCATGTTCTGCATGTTGGTCTTAGGGAAAAGTGTAATAATAACCAAAAAACGCAATCAAAAGGAAAGATCAATTAGAAACTGAATCATTTAATTTACTACTTTTCTTTTTGTAATCTAACGGCTTTGTAATGACAAACGTTTCGCCATTTCATTTCCTTCGACTTGGCAGTACTTTTACTAAACTGTGTTACCATAAATTTAGTGTAGACGCTTCCCTCCAGTTGAGTGGTTCGTAAAATGAAAAGTAATTGTTAAAATAAATTAAAAAGTTATATTTGTGTATAAAATCTATGTAGTAGCAAATAAATACAACAAGTTTTTAGCAAATTGTATAATTTCCGTGCCGCCTAATTTAGAAATGCCATAAACACGATCCACAAATGTGATGGGAACTTCGCCTACCGAGTAGCCATGTTGTCTGGCGCGTACTAACATTTCCATTTGGAAAACATACCCTTTGGAGACACAGCTAGCAATGCACTTTTCCAATACCTCTTTCTTATACAATCTAAACGAGCCAGTCAAATCGGAAGCATTGGGACGCAACAAAAGTTGAGACAAAAAATTGGCACCACGAGAAATAAGTTTGCGCTTAAAATCCCAACCAAAAACACCGCCATCGCCTTTGTAGCGAGTGCCGGACACAATATCGTAGTCGTGTTTCTTTTGCAGTTCGATAAATTCAGGTATAAATTTGGGCTGAAACAAAAAAAGCCTTTCAATAAATATTTTAGTGTTTATAATATTAGTACCTACATGATGACTTAAATCGGCGTCCATTATTATAATAAAATCTCCTGTGGCATGTTGTATACCATGTATATAGGCTGTACCCAAACCAAGTTTGGCCTTACGTGGCCTTAGCAAGATTTTATCTTCTCCATAAATTTTTTGCAAATCTTGGGCCACTTCCAAAGTACCATCTGGACTGCCGTCATCAATAATAATGACTTCAAATTTATAGCCACTAGTGT
The DNA here is from genome assembly GCA_005959815.1 of Sarcophaga bullata. Classification (NCBI taxonomy): domain Eukaryota; kingdom Metazoa; phylum Arthropoda; class Insecta; order Diptera; family Sarcophagidae; genus Sarcophaga; species Sarcophaga bullata. Next base: position 1,180,931 of record QOCX01000004.1, read on the forward strand.
TGAAAGAAAATAAAAACAAAGCCATTGGTTTACATTACACAAGTTGTTAATCATAATATTTAAATGAACTTTACCTTTCATTCAGATATTTCATAATTAACCATATTATAATGGGTAAATTATCTTTTTCATTATATGTGGGTAATAAAATGCTGTATTTATGTTCCATATTTAATGTAATCTTCAAACAAATCCTTTAATTAATGGAATGCACAAGAATTGTTGATAAAAAAAAACTGTGACGTGACGACACCTACACGGCATTATCAACAGCTGTTTGATTGTGATAACATTATTATTAAATTTGTACAATGATGCCATACTATTATGGAAAAATTCTAGAATTGCTATACTTTTCGATATTGCTGAAATTAAATTTAAAATCGGTTAATCGGGTTTTAGAGCCTTTACTGAAAAGAAACTCTTGCTCTTTACAATAATGCCGAAATAAAGGAACGATCCATTTGTTGTTTTAAGAGAGACTAACGATTTTTTCTTGGATAATTTACCATAAGAATACCTAGTTACGGGTCTTTCGACAGGGCACTCTAGACCTGTAGCACAATTGTTTAGAATGCGATGTCCTCGACGTCAACATGGAAGTTCTATGATGAATGAATCATCAGAATACATTCTTGTAAGCATTTAGCATAGGTACCGTTTATCTTTTAAGGACTAAGTGTTTTTGTAAAGATAAGGAAACGCCATCCTAAAAAAATTTAAATATAAAAACACCTTTCTTTCGACGATCTCTTTCTAATAGTCTGACAAAAACTATGAGAATAACTAAATGAAATGAAAATGTTTCTCAAATCCGCATCCCAGTTTACTTGGGTCCCATAAGGTCCGGTTATAACACCGACATTACCTATTCCGTTATACAATTATAACTCATGGTTCCGATCATTCCTATAGTTTAGCTGACTAGATAAGTTTTGTTGATAAGTTCTAGGTGTCCCAGTATCCTAAATCTTAGGTTTTCAAGTGATGGACAATAACAGTACAGCTTCTGCAGAAGTCTTTTGTAGATATTCTCGGTATACGAACCTGTACATTTAAAGGACAGAGTCTCGTAATAACTGGTATGACGTCAGATCTGTCTCTCGCAAATTCCATTCAACGTTTTGGCTATAAAATCTTAGACATTTTGGTCGGCTTTTGTGGCATAGTGTAATCGTTTATGGCGCATGAGCGTGGCAAATATGTCAAAATAGTTGTTTGACACTGGTGTAACTGTCATTTTGTATGCTGTAATACAATGGGGTTGTCTAGTAGTGATTATCCTGGCCAGTCGTAAGGAAATTGTGCATAAAAAAATTTGAAAAAAAGAGAAAAAAATATGAAAAACTAAAATAAATAAATTTAAACGTTTTAAAAAGTTACAAAACAAAAAAAAAAAGAAAATTTGTGATAAATTAAAAAAGCCTATCTTAATAATAAAATCAAAATTATTTAATTAAATCATTAATTAATTACAATAAGTGATAAATTAAGAAAAGAAAGGCAAAAGAAAAAAGTGTGATTATTTCAGCAAACATAAAAAAAAATAAAAGAAGAAAAAATTCCTTTACTTTTATAACCATTCGTATGCTAAACATGGCTAAAAAGATACCCTTTAATGTGGTGTTTGCCTCAGGTAAGTTTGTTGTTTTTTTTTTCAATTTTCGTCCAATGATTGTGTTTTCAGATAATAAATAATAAATTAACGTTTAATTTTATAGGCAGTATATGGTATATTACCTTTAAGGTCATACGAAGAATTGGGTCTTATGGCCCGGCCCTACCTTTGTTGAATTTTGGTGTTTTTAAGCTCTTATCATCATTACGATTGTTATTGTTATTGTTACTGTTGTTGTATTGTTTTTAAAGTACTTGAGAAATCGATAAATCTCAGTCTGTATGAAAGGTTTTCAACGCAAAAAAAACAAAAAAAAAAAAGAAATTACGTTTGCAATTGTAAGGCTAAGGATGTATTTAAAATTCCTGCATCAAGTTGATATTGTATATTGCAAGTTGAAAAAGGCAACATTTTTGTGATTTTCACAAATTAACACCTTTTTGTTTTAGTTTATAAGGGTTGTTGCAATCAGCAGTTACAAACACGTGCATAATTCACGGCACGGGGTTTAGTTCCCATGGGCTTTAGATTATATTTACATACATACATACATACATACATACATACATATGTACATATGTACATGCATACATGATTGTGAATTTTAGTTGCATATAAATAGAAGGCAGCATAAAAGTTCATCAACTTTTTGATTTTATGTCTTCACATCCTGTTCTACAAAGGAAAATAGATTTTCGTTTCGGTCAAATATTATTCAGCAACTTTTGCTTTACGATAAAGCTTTATAAATTCATAGGAATTCATAGGAATGCATCTATCGTTTTAATGAATTTAACAGTACGGGAATGTTAAATCTCCAATCACATAATTTTTCTAATTCCCATGGCACGTTAAGTTGCCTAATAACAGCTATTACCGTACAGAACACCATTTTTAATAATTGCCAGTGCTCTGTATCTGAAAAAAAAACAACAGTTTTAAACTGACACAGATCTCTCAATTAGAACAGTAAAATATTTATATACTGCGAGTAACGGGACACAGTTGTCAAATATGGCACGACCATTAAACTTATAAAAAAAATTTTACACATCAAAAGTCCCATAAAGGTCCTTTAAGCTTAGAATTGAGAATATGGTAATAGACCGCGCTTACACAATATGGGCAGCTTAGAATACGAGGAAGATAGCACGGCCAATCTGGTCTAGATTGGAAAAAATGAACACACTAATATCATTGTATCCAAGTGATTGCTCAAAGGGTCAATTTTGAAACTTGTCGAATATACTTACGGCTCTCTCGATTCTATTCTGTGACGAGTGTTGCCCTTCGAGGCACTGATAGGATGCTAAAACCACCAACTACCAAATTATTTAAAGTGACCCAAATTATGGAAAAGACCTATTAAAACTAAGCCCATGAAAACTAGCATTCGATAGATCAATAAGGCATCGCGTCTTTGTCGCAAGATCTAAGCTTGGTAAGGTTGTGCAGTTTAACGTTGAGCAACTCCTTTAGTTTCAGTAATGTACAAATGGACTTCTCCGAACCTGTTGATAGCGTGTGAAATTTTAGATAAGGCAACCAGATCATAAATTCTCTTCAAATTCGTCATGGGGAGTGTTGTGTGGAAGGTGGGAGTTCATCGGAACGGCGAAATTTTTTTTTTCAAAAGAGATCTTGCTGCTCTCTTTAATGCTATAGAAAGCGAGACTTAAATCATGGGTTACGGCTGACAACAATATATTGTTGACGTTGTCAAGCAATGACATCTTTAGTGCAACGAACGTAATACCCTACAAGTCACTTATGCTGTTACACGCTAGAATAAAGTCCGCTAGAGTGAAGTCCCTGATTTTCGTATCTAAACTAATCATGTCGTTCAGATGGAAGAAGATGTTCAGGGGTTACAGTCATTTAAAGCGCTGTAGGGGACTATCCTGTTCAATGTTGGAGGGACTAAATTGAGATAGGCACATATGAAGTATAGGACACATAGAATAAAGTGATAAGGCAAATCTAAATCCGGTTACTTAAGCTTATAGAATATATTTTGACATTTAATGGCAGTTTTCAGAGTTATTATCGTCAAACTTTTTACATATGCATGCTGTTTTAGTACTATTCCAGAGTGCATTATATTTGTTGCTTTCCCCACACTTGCATAAATTCTATTTAAAAATAATATTTTATTTAATGATCGTTCTATAATGACCATATTTTTGGTCTGTAATTCCGTTCTTATTAGGCTCTGAAAAAAAAAACACGAAAAAACTAGTGCAGGTCTCCAAGAAAAGAAAAATAATTGCTTCAGATTCAATTACGAATACAAGAAGAAGAATAGAAAACAAAAATAGTAAAAGAAAAATGTAAAACTAATGGTACTTGTCGTTAAAAATTACAATAAAAATGCAATAAGTTTTGTATACAACAATTTACATCTTTTTTTATGAATTTATGGCATCAATTTAGATCAACATTTTGTGTTAAGAAATGGTGACCTGTCTAGGGGAAATAATAACAACAAAACATATCATGGCTTTGCCAATGATTCAATGGAAAAAATTTATTTAGAAAGTCAATAAAAAAATGACTAAGAAATTCTAATTGAAGAAGGCTGTGTGGAGAGAAATTTAAAAATAATAAAATATGAGAGCATTCGAGAAGAGTTTGTTGGCTTTGATTTTACTACGCCCTAGAAAGTAATGGAAAATCTTCTTCGTCCATGAAATTTTTTTTTTAAATACTTTTTTTTATTATTTATTGCATATAAAATTATTAACTTTACAAATGTAAAGAAATAATCATTAAAACTATTAAAGATTTAATGACTTCACCATCCAAGCCATCTGATAAATCTTGCCCACATGCTCAGGTTTTCACTTTCAATATCTTTAATGGTTTTCGAAGTATGAACATTTTTATGATTATTCGAGGGATTATCAAAACCTTCTATATGAACATCCGAATTTGTTTGTACACGATTATGTATATTATTGCCGCTGATGATGTTGTCCTTAAAAAATTTATGAAATTAAAAAGAAATTTTCATTGAAATTGTTTACAAACTTGGCATTACTTACATTACTACCAGGGTTATTTATAATGTCATCGATTATTTTATCCTTTGGGAAAAACAAAATTATTTTTAAGTAATTAAACAACAAAACAAAACAATTTTTTTTTATAAAAATGAAAACACACTTACAGAAAAATCTTTTTTCGCTTCCATATGATTAATATGTATAATAATACCAATCAATATAAACAAAAGATAGGCGAATAAATTCATTCTGCTGATGTTATAAAGCCACAGTAATAAAATCAACTGAACGTGAATAATTTTAATAAAACTGTATTTATACTTGTAAATATATTTTCTATGTGGTAAATCCCCTCTAGCCAACAATCTAAGATATATATAAATACAGTCACAGCAAAAAAGTTAGCATACACCGTAGTATGTATGTAGACTTATTTCCCGCTGATATTTTTATATTCGATTTTGTCATTCACATTCACATTCTTAATTGTGACTATCTTGAATAACGCTATGTATGTAGACTTTTTTCCTTGACTGTATAAAAAAAATTTAGATCTTACAATGAATCTCTAATTGTTGATTGCAGTGGTTCGCATACAACAAAAAATTAAAAAAAAAGTTTTTCAGAGCAGAACAACGTAAGCATCAATGATCAATGGGACATTGCAATACTATACAATCGCCATCTAAGCATTCTGAGGTTAACTTGAAAATATTATGGGATTATCTAGGGTAGCTGATTCAGCTAGGTAGGAAAAATAGTGCTACTCTTCGCTGCATAAGAGGATATGTGGGAAGCCGAGGCAATAAAAAAGCAGATGAGGTTACAAGATCTGTTAGCGTGGGCAGAGATATTTGGGTGCGTATACTCAGCCAAGTTGTCGTAGTCTAATAGCTAGTGTTTCGGCTTATTAGACTCCACATCAAACATCTCGAACAAGAAAACAACAGTTTCCTGGCAAAAACACTGAGAGTAAACTAAATTGCTATGAAAAATTTCACAAAATGTCTACTGTTCGGAGTCGACGGTAAACTATAGGTCCCGCCACTCACGGATAAAATTATCACATGCAATATGGTCGCCATAGTCTAATAGGTAGTGTGTTGGCTTAGTAGACGTGAGGTCGCGGTTCAAACCCCAGTTCAGACATTTCCAATGAAAAATAAAAAAAAATATTTCCTCGGCGACTTCTCCTCGCAGATTTCTGACAAAAACTTCTGAGAGTAAATAACATTGTCGTGAAAAGTTTCTCAAAAATCTGTCGTTCGATGTCGATTTTAAATTGTAGGTCCCGCCAGTCATTTATAAAAATTACCAGCACAACATAATTTGTGTGTGAAGCTAGGTGGAAATCCTAACTGAAGAGTTGTAATGAGCAAATTTGTATGAATGACTTTGGGCGTGCCTAAAGTCCAAAGGCGGACTTCCCAATTTTCATTTTCTTGATTTGAGTCCGCTAGCATACAAATTGTGGACACTACTAAAGGAGATGGTTTGCTATAAAAGATACCCCAATATTGATCCTCTCAGAGAGTCTTGATGCGTGCTGTAACCAATTTTCCAATTGGCGAAGTGCTTAGGGATATTGATGATTGCCTAGGTCATATCTGAAGGCCAAAGGCGGGCTAATAAAATAAATATTGATGATTGGCTGGTCTGGGGCTTTTCGTATAAATACCTGCTATTTATTTATGCAATGTACAGTCAAAGAAAAATGTCTATACACTCTGAAGTGTGTACACGGTGTATGTACACCGGTGTATGTAGATTTTTTTCTTCTTTGGCTGTATGTTAATAAATCGGTTCTAGAACATCTACTGTATTGTATTTTATATCGTAATATGTGTGCAACAGTATTTATAACCCCTTTTTTTTAGTATGTGGTATCAGTCTAACTATTTTTTAGTAAAGCCTTCGTCTTCACACTAACATTTTATTATTTATAGAGCTTTATAAATATCATTATATACATACATATGCCGATATTTCCTATCAATACAGATTTAGATTTGCCACAGCAATGGATTACTAATCGTAATTTTAATTAAATGCCAAAGACCACATACAGTAACAGCAAAAAAGCCTACATACACCAACGAATGTAGACTTTTTCCGCTGCGAAACTTTTTGTTTTTTTTTTTTTTTTTGTAATAATTTCTAGATCCTATTTTTTATATTCTTTTTTGTCTACAGCGGTGTATGTAGACTTTTTTCTTTGACTGTACAGTTTTTTTTTCACATTTTCAATATTGTATGAAACGCAAACTCACTTTCATTTTTAATTCATTTCATAAATTACAAGCAAGATTAAAACTTCAATCTTTGCGATCTTAAGACTTTTAAAAACCTTTTAAAGGATAAGAGAAAACATAACAAGAAGAATACGGAAAAATGAAATTAAATTTAAATTTCATTTTCTTTTTGATCATTTGTTGTACATTTTTCTTCTTCTACTCCATAGAAGCACGGCAGGTATTTGAAATTGCAATTTGTGTGTGTGTGTGTAGCTCTTATTAATAATAATTCCTTGATCTGCCTGCTCCATTCAAAGGTTGATAAATATGTTGATAATGAACGACAACAAGTAATAATTTTCTCCAATGGCGATAAATATGTCAGGGATAAAAAGACGGGCAGAGTTATAACCCAAATAGGCGTAAGTTATGTCTAGAATTGCATTGAGTTTATGAAAAATATTAATGAAAACGTTTTTTTTTTCTTTTCGAAATTTATAATTTTTAAAGCATACTACAACAATACAGGAAGGTCATCATTAACGGTGAAATATGTTTTTAAAATTGAGAAAATATTTTAAAAAATTATGTAAAATTAAAGAACCAAATTGTTAAATTTTAAAAATTGTGAACTGCATTTTATTACAATATCAACACTGCGCTACAAAAGCCTACAGCAAATATGGTTGTACCTAGAAACCCGAATTTTGTTACAACACTTACATTCTGTTACAAAAGTCTACAGCGAATATGCTGGTATGAAGGAACATCTACACTGTCTTATAAATGTTTATATGTTTGTAAGAATAAATCCGTATTTTATTACAACACCTACACAGTGCTACAAAAATCTACAACGCATATGGTTGTACAAAGAAAGACATATTTTATTACCTACACCTACACTGTGTTATAAAAGTTAGAATGGCTATGTTTGTGTGTTTCATTATTTTTCAACCAAAGTTCTTAATACACTTGAGATCCACAAATTTAATAGTCACTTTGAAGTACAGCTCACTTAGGTACTGTTTTAAAAGTTTTTTTTCAAATATTTTATCAACATCCAAATCGGTTATTTCGAATTTAAATACAGGTTAAGTTAGGTTAAATTACTAATTATCCTAAATTACAGCGCGCTTAGGTCACATATTAATACCACTTTAGCTATTTCGTCATATGCTAACAATTCCTAGCTGGTGTTTTTCAACTACATTTACGAAGGTTAGGATTTTATTCACTTCTATTCTAGTTAGATAAGTTTTATTAAGGAATTTTTGATTGATCATGATTGGTCATTTCAGCCCTTCAGTTAGGATTACGACCTAGCTTTTGACACCACTTATGTCGTGTGTGTTAATCTTATACACAAGTAGTAGGACCTACAGTTTAAAGTCGACTCCGAACGATAAATTTTTAAGAAACTTTTCATGGCAATTTTATTTGCTTTCGGAGATCTTCTCAAAAATCTGCTGAGAAAATATTTTTCCATTGTTCGGTTTGTTGTTGTTGGGTTTGAATCGTGGCCTCATGTCTAATAAGCCAATACTCTACCTACTAGAGTATGTTTGATGTGTGTGATGAAGCTAATTTCGAATTTAATTAGCAAAGACAAAAACCATTTTTTTTAACAGATCCAATGTTAAAGTTAACAGAATAACAGGAGACGTAAAAAATGGTTATGGGGAAATTGGGACGATATCGGAGAATGGAATATCTATTCCATTACTTAAAAATTATAGTCCACATGCTCCTAAGTGCGATAGCTTCTCTGAAATAATTGAAAAACTTAGCCAAAAAATATTTTTTTTAATAAAAGTCTGAGTACGATGATCGATATTGTGAAAAAATGGGGCTTGCTGCAGAAATCCCACTATACATACATGACATCTAGGATTTCCAAACAGGTTTTTCGACTGTAGAGCATTACTAGGGACCAAAATTATAGACAACGAAGCTAATTGTTTTCTTTAAATGAGGAAAAAAAAATTAGGATAAATCGCATGAAAAATGGACTTGTGGTGTGGATAGCCATGGTATCAAGAATTTTAAAACAGGTTTTCTTATGGTCGAGCTATACTTGGGACTGGAGAAATAGGAATCGAAATTCTAACATTACAACAGAAAAACGTGAAATTAATGCAGAATAGATATTATGGGCGTGGTCGGCTTTCATTAATTTTCTTGATGACTACAGATTGCTTTACTTACTTTAACGGGTTAATTTTGTTTATTTCTACTGATTTATTATTGTAATATTAATCATTATACGATTAATAATACACTGAAACCACAATAGCTCATCCGTTAAATTTTAACCATAAAATCAGCGTGAAAGTGATGCTAAGCTAACAGTATTATTCTGAAACGCCATGAATCTACATTTAATTCTACTTATCGCTGCGCCGATATTATTCTTTAGCCAATCGGCCATGGCTACTGAAGATGTAAAGAAAAGCGTATAAATTTTTATATTTTTTTTGTTAATCTTAACAAATATAATATTTGTAGGTTTCTCAAACGATCCTGGATGCTTTAAATAAAAATAGCATTTTTAGAGATGATGTAAGTTAAAGATAAATTTGAAAATATTTAAAGAAAAAATAAAAATGAACGGGGGGGGGGGGGTGTTTATGTATATTTTTTATTCCAGAAAAATTATAAAGTTAAAGCTTATGCAGATCATCAAACATATGGCAATGTAAAGAAGGACATTTCAAAAGTTGTCATTACAGATGCCAATGGCAATATACAGGAATCGGAAACTATACGTGTTGGTAACATTAACAGGCCATATCATAAATAAAATATTTAAAAGTTTTATGCTATTGTAATCGTTTAAATAAAGCAATTTAAATTTTTAAAAAGTATTTTCTAAATGTTAGTGAATTCATACGGAATCTTCTGGAATATATCTTCTGCAAAAAAAATATTTTAATTGGCCTTCAAATAGAACAATAGTCTTGACACAGTACCAGTATTAAGGGAACAGAGTGTGAGTAATCTTTTATAAACCATTCGATTGACATCTGCTCACTGGAGTAGCACTAATTATGGACTCTGATGGTACCAATTGAACATCGCCGTAGTCTAGTAGGTAGTGTGTTGGCTTATTAGACGAAAGGCCGCAGTTCGAATCCCCGGTCAGACATCAAAAACGAAATATGAAAAAATATCTACAGATTTCTGGCAAAAACTCTAAGAGTAAATAAAAATTGCCATGAAATGTTTCTCAAAAAATCTGCCATTCGGAGTCGACTTTAAACTGTAGGTCCCGCCACCACTCATGTATAAAATTAACACACACAACATAAGTGGTGTGAGAAGCTAGGCCGTAATCCTGACTGAAGCGTTGTAATGACCAATTATGTTATGTATGTGATGGTACCAATAGCTCTGACTCGCTTTTCACGAATGGTTCTAAAAATAATTCAAAATTGAGTTTTCTTTCTTCTCTACATACCGGTGGACGTTTGAACTAGCCAGGCAGCTTTACTGTTGTTCTGTATTCTAATGACAAATAGACACCATAATGAGGGCTAACTGATCTGGTTCTCTATTTCGCTTTAGTTGCAATAAAAACTTATATACCTTTCACTACACCTTAGCAAGGTTATGGCCCTATCAGCGGTTCTGGTTGTTTGCCTCAAACTACCACACGACATGAAATTCAGCGGAGGAGAATGCCATTTTCTCTACCTACCTAGTTAATACAACCTCCCCACATAGTCTAACATTATCTTCGATTTAACCTTATATGAGCCGATAGCGGATAGTTCTTAGTCCGCCCTATGTACTTTCCCTCCAAGTAGAATTGAGCATATCTTTCGATAGCATAGACTTTTGCTTAGAATAAAAGCGGGAGCTTCCTCAGGGGAGCGGAATATTTCATTCTGGAACAAAAAACTACCTTTCCCGTTCCCTTTCTGAACCCAATCGTATACCACAAAGTAGTCCCTTTTTTTGAGAAGAATGCGTAACATCCAGATTACTCCATTTAGAGTCCCTCACTCTATGGCCACTTGAAATCCCTTAATAAAGTCAATGTTAGACTTATCTCCCATTATACCAATCATATTTTCCAAAGTTATGGTCTTCATTACCCCTGTTAAATAAATGCGTGCACTCTTTATCTTCTCCAATGCCAGTTGACCTATTTTCAGATTTGCTCAATAGGCCAGTATTAGTCTGCACACTATGGTAAATATCTATTCTCCTTAGAATAACGCCAACAGTTCACCAAGAAGAACATGCCATGCGAAATGTATACTACGTGTGGCGGATTAAGTTGTTAAATTTTAGAAATTTCATCGGTTTCACCTACTTTTCACTTTGTCTTTGGAATGTCCGGAACATATTGGGGCTGTTGATTTTAGGATTTACAGTCTCACCATTTTTGGGGGGATTGGCGTTAGTTACACTAGGAAATTTCCAGCAAAAAGCAACAATCTGACACGGTAGGAGGCATTGTAAGCATGGACTTACGACTGTCAGAGAACATTGTTTGCGGATCAGTGCAGAAATACGTGCGGGGTATTGCTGCTGATGCCCCTTCTTATTTTCATATGCAAGCATTTTGTAGAGGACATAGCGGTAATATTTTTTTGAATAGAAATCAAATTTTTATTCTTTAAAAAGTTTGCATGGAATTTTATTGTTTTTCTTAATAATTTTGTTTTAAATTTTGATTACATTTTGAATCACTTATGTTTTGACGAACTGCCACCTTTAGATGAGCTTGGTTTTTTAGTTGGTTGTGGATGATAATGTACCGTCAAATTTGAATTTATCGCTGCACCGCCAACAACTGCACCACCTGCAGATTTTATTATTTTCTAAAATAAAAATCCCACATAATTAATAATTAATTAGAATAATTAAAAAAAATGTTTTTTTTTTCTGTTAACTTACGCTTGCTTTTTGACCAGCATGAGATAGATGGATAGTCAAGACCAAAACCACAACAAATGTTAGGAATATTTTGTTAAAATACATTTTAAATGATTGTGTTTACAGTGTTAATGTTAAAAACTTTAAACTATAAATGCATATATCGCATGAAAGCCAATGTAATTTATATAGTTTTGTGAACAGGTTCTGTTTAATAAAAAAAACCTTAAAACCACAATAACTATGAAGAAATATTTTATAATTGTAAATGGGTAAAACCCAAGAAATTATTTTTTAGAACATTATTATGGTTATCGATTGATTCGTTTCGATTATAAATGAATGTTTAAAAATGGAAACCAACAATAGAATGTATGTCTAAGGAAAATCCTCTGTAAATCATTCAATATTTTTATAACATAAGGCCTATTAAGTCTCTTAAGATTATGAAAAATTACTTGGTTTTCCATTTGGCGGCTTATATGCAAAGCTCCAGTAACAATAAAATGCGTATTAATCGAGATTTATAACTAAATTTCTATACTTTATATTCCCTGTAGTCACCGTAGTCTAGTAGGTAGTGTGTTGGCTTATTAGACAAAGGCCAGGGTTCGAATCCCCGGTCAGACATCAAAAACAAACTATGAAAAAATATTTCTTCGGCGACTTCCTCTCAGCAGATTTCTGGCAAAAACTCTGAGAGTAAATAAAATTGCCATGAAAAGTTTCTCAAAAAAATCTGTCGTTCGGAGTCGACTTTAAACTGTAGGTCCCGCCACTCATGTATAAAATTAGCACACACAACATAAGTGGTGTGAGAAGCTAGGCCGTAATCCTGACTGAAGGGTTGTAATGGCCAATTATTATGTATACTGCCTGATAATAGTGCCCTTTAAATAATGATACATTTTTATGTGTGTGAAGTTAGGTTCAAAATTAAAAATCCAAGACACAAACCAAAAATTTTTGTAGCATTTCATTTGGCGCTAGTATCATACTATTTAACCTATTTCAGAACTGGAAGCGAAAATATTTCTATATGCCTCATTAAAGCTCACAGATGAATCGTTTATCTAAGGTTTAGATTAGGTAAAGTAGTGGACCCTTCTTGAAGGTAAAAGTCCTACTTAGTACATCATTTAGACTTATTGGATGCCATAATAATCTCTCAACTCGGGGAAAATATATCTACTGGCATTGGTTAAAATTTAGTCGAAATTTTAAGAGAAATTATGTCACATTAAAGCTCACAGATGAATCGCTCATCAAAAGTTTAGGTTAGGTAAAGTAGTAAAAAGTCCTATTTAGTACATCATTTAGGCTTATTAGATGCCATGATCATTACTCAACCCGGTGACGAAATATTTCCGCATTAAATCTTGCATTGCAGCAACCTTTATATTCGAGAGCTCGGTTGAGGCTGTCAGAAAGTGAGAGGCCAGCAATTTCCAACTATTTATGACAATAGCAGGGCACTGACACATGAGGTGATATACAGTGTTTTCCCCCTCCTCCTCAGTTCCACAGTTACTGCAGAAGATATTTGCCGGACATTTGCCAAAAGGACAGTGTGGGCTATTTTGCGTTGAATGGTCATGCAATAGAATAGGAAGGATAGAATTTAGTTCGTCTTCATCCTATCCACACATGTCCAGCTACTAACTAGAATGAGCCTGCATGAAAAATGAAAGAACAAAATTCAATCCATGCTTTGTCACATGTTGAGTTCCATACTGGAGCTGGTAGGCTCATCAGTTATGCAATATCCAACAATATCTCTATGTCACGGAACACACATAGGAGTTATCTTTGAAACATTCTAAATTTCCCTATGTAACCATAGGCATTTATAGAGAGAAAACCGGTTATTGAAAGTACGTTTGTTAGTGATTTAATCGCAATCTGGCTGGCCGATTAAGTATGCGATTTTCTCAATAAAAAAGTTCAAGTAAACTTCAGTGATTGCTTTATTTTTTTTTATTAATTTTTTAATTTGTATTAGAATTTATGATACTTTATTTATGTTTCGTTGAATGTTTAGATGAGCTTTCTTTCGCTGGTGATCTTGATCTACTAGATGGCTTATTAGTTGGTAGTGGATTAATGTGAACATTTAAATTAGAATTTACGGCAACACCACCAACACCAACACGTCCCACTTCTTTAACCAATTTCTAAAAATTAAAAAAAATTCCATTATATTAGGGGTAAAGTAAAACATGCGTTCTTTATTTCCGTTAACTTACCGTTGCTTTTTGACCAGCATGCGATAAATTGATAGTCAAGACCAAAACCACAACAAATGCGAAGAATACCTTGGTGAGATACATTTTAAATGATTGTGTTTGTTTATCGTGTTAACTGTAGGATATGCAAACTTAAAATGTTTATAGTTCGTGATAACCGTTGCTTTTATTATTTGTTTATTAACTTTATATTAAAATAGTTTAATTTAAAACCACACAAGATGCCTCTGGTATTATATCTTTATCAATAGATTAACCATTAAGTTACTTAGTAATTGGAAAAGTTAGATCGTCATTGCTATATTGAGTAGAACTCATCATTTGTGCATTCTTTATTTAGCTTGTTTTTATTGCATTTCTATTAATTGAGCATTTCTGTAATAAATCGATAAATGCTGAAGGTATTTCTGCACTGAACATATATATTTTTCATGTTATCTCTTATAGAAAACTCGGGTATATTTGGGGATTAATTGCCCTATGGAATGTTATGAACAAATTTTTGAATGTCATGCAAACTAGGTTGTCTTATGAACAGGCAGCTTTTTTTTAGATAGAATAGTCACAGTTCGGCATTTCGTATATTTCATTTTGTTGGAAATGTCTGACCTAGGGTTTGAATCGTGGCCTCACGTCTAATAAGCCAACATATTATCTACTAGACTACGACGTCTACAACTTCGATTTAGAATTATCATTCAATTTAGATCAGACGGCTATTCCTATTGAAAACGGCACAATATCTGGCGGTTATTCTATATTCCAACTTCTCATGGATTGACAACATAATTGAAACAGAGTTTTGAGCTAGTGGCAGTAAGGTTTAATGCTGTTAAATCCTATTCAAACCTAGACTATGGGAATCTACAATTCTCTTATGGTTACATGGTGGTTCTTATAACTTCCTGAATAGGATATTAGATTTTATAGTTCAGAGTTTAGATCTAAAAGCCCATAAGTTTCCAGTGCATATCTTCAGGTTTATACCGATGGGTCCAAAATTTGTTACATGTCTTAAGAGTTTTAACTGATCGCTTTAGTGTTTTCCTAATGGGGAAGTCTTGAACATATTGAAACCTTTGCAATTGGTGATGTGATTTGCTCTGAAAATTTTTTATTTACTCGGACATCTAAACAAATAAATTGGGTCACTAACAATTGTTATGTCGATGTCTGTCTGCCAGGATTTCTCAGAGAAATTGCGGATAATTTAAAAGTAAGTCGGACATGAATTCCAAGACAGAGGGATATTATCGGCAATTGAATTGCTGATGAGATTACAAAGATTTTCTTATTGCCTTGATTAGACTAAAAATTTTCTGCTCGTTTTATGCAGTGCTTTGTTTAGAGCAGAAGGATACGCAAAAATTCTGCCACTTTGACAGGCTTGTATGACCGAAGAGATTGGCTCCTGTTTCAAATCGCATGGCCATCCATAGCACAATTGTGATGCTTACGGGATACGGTATTATTGGAAGACATTTCAATAGGCTTGGCATTTTCTCGAATGATTTTTGTAGGAGCTGTTGGTCGGATAAAACCGTATATTACTTCAGGTCTCAGGGCCCTGCTAACTTAACCTAACTTAGACCAGAAAAGTCTGGCAATGAAGCAAGATTCTTTTTCAATCCAAGATTTTCCAGCAACCAATAAATAATTTTACCTAATGGACATCGTAGTGGAGGTAGGTAGGTAGGTATAGGTGGCCGACCCTCCAAGAAAATTCGGACGGACGCACTTAGGCTACATGGGGCCCATTGTGATACCACAATTCATGTTTCTTATCCCCTACTCCTGGAACCACTTAGAGCTTCCAATGAAGCGACTCAAACTACCGATATCAATGTTCGACAAATCAGCTAGATCATCGATATAGTTGGCACCAAGATGTCTCTTCCTTCTTTGACATAGTGCCGGGCATGTTCCCAGTAGGTGAAGAACAGTCTCTTCCTCCTCCTCATCTCTGCAGCTTCTGCAGAAATCATTTGCGATGTGTCCCAGACCATAGTGGAGGTAAGAGGTACTTATTTGCATATGGAGATTGGAATTTGGTAGAAGGGTAGGAAGCTAGGTCGTAATCCTGACTGAAGGGTTGTAATGGCCAATTATGAGAAGGGTACTTATCCTTAAAAGTACATAATTCAGGAATAGACCGATTTCTGAAATTTTACATATGAATAGTGTTGTTCTAAAACGTATTCTCTTTGTAATGAAATGATGAACTCTACGAAATAAGGCTAGTGCTGCGTATAATACGAATTCTCTTTCTCATTCAATGCGTGAGCCACTGGCCAAATGACCACGAAACGATAAACTTTACGAGGCAAACTAGTACTCTGTAATAATATGTGATCTTTTGGAAAATGTCTTCTTATTTCACTAGAACACATTCCGTTGTCGTAGCAACGAAAAACTGTTTTTTAGGAATTAGTGCCACGCCCATTACAAATAATGTTTAATGAAGTTTTTTTTTTATTGTAAATCAAATTATGAACGTAATTTTGAAATCAACTATAAAATTGATCAAAAAAAAAACGCTTTTAAACAAACAGAACTTTTATACATCTAACCCTGCTTGGGGGAGTTTGGTCTGCTTGTGGGCTTTGTATTTACATGGACATTTAAAGTTGAATTTGAAGCATAACCTGCCACAATAACGGGTGGCAATTTTTTACCGCCATTTTTTATAGCGCCCTGTAAATTTATAGAAAAATGAAAATTAAATTGAAAAACAATTAAATTGGAAAATTAATTACTTACGCCCACGACTTTGGTAGCCTGTTGGCCTGCTTCCGACAGATTGCAATACATAGCCAGGACGATGGCAAAAATGAAGAACAGTTTTGTAAAATACATTTTAAATATTTGCGTGTAAATTATTGTTGCAACAACAGGAAATATTATAAGCTTATTAATAATGTCATAATGAATTTATCTGGTATTTATATGATATTATATGCATGCTCAAATATGTATTTCTTATCTTTGAATGGAAATTATTAATACATTTTCCAAACCGCATTATATTTTTTTTCTATGCTATTATTATAAATATAAAATGATAATAATATTTACAATTTTAAGTACATACATACATACATACATATGTTAATAAGAATAATAGTTGCAGCGTAATATTTATTTGGCATGCTACAATGTCACGGACTCATCCTTATTAACACACACACAACATAAGTGATGTGTGAAACTAGGTTGTAATCCTAACTGAAAAGTTGTAATGACCAATTATGTATGCGAGTGTGTAATCATACGTTTGCAGTTCAATAGGCTATTGGTCTACTGTGCTTATTCCTTACATGATAGATTTGCTAACTCTTGTTGCCTAGAAAAAGCGTTTTTTGTGAACCTGGATTTTGTTTAGAGTCAATGGAATCCTACTCAGTATGTAAAACTGTAGAAGTTTTCTATGAAACCTGAACGCTTAAATTATTAAAATTTAAAACAATAAAGAATTGATGGTTCTTAGCAGTGCTTAAAGCTATTTGACTATATTTATAAGTCGATATATGTCAATGGATAAAACATGATTCCATCATTTCAAATTAGAATTCAAATAGTCATGGTCTGATTGGATTGGATGGAATGAAGCGTTGTAAGACGCAACATTCGGCTGGCAAGGTTAAGAAATTAATACTTTTTGGCATACGCGTAGTATAATAATCGTAGATTATCTTGAAGAGGGAGAAGCCATCCATCAACAGCGACTGTTATGTAGCTTGATTGAAGCGTTTTTCTATGTTGGCTTAAGAACTTTTCACTCCAACTGTTACAACTATCTTGTTTGATTTATTTGATTTTAAGCGTAGCATCCATATTTTCATACGTTTTTTTGAACAAAAATCGATTTTTATAA
Organism: Sarcophaga bullata; assembly: GCA_005959815.1. Classification (NCBI taxonomy): domain Eukaryota; kingdom Metazoa; phylum Arthropoda; class Insecta; order Diptera; family Sarcophagidae; genus Sarcophaga; species Sarcophaga bullata. The sequence goes on from QOCX01000004.1 coordinate 1,198,795, forward strand.
AATTTAATTTCTCGAATCTCAGAATTATACCAGCTATCCCACTCCCATGATTCCAAAAAAGGACGCTCTGGACTACCATTTGCATTTAGTCGGGCCATTGCTCTTCCAGAGAATTTTTAGGCAAAATATAGATAGTTTCAGAGGCAATTTTCTCAATACCATATCACTTTATATGTGACTATATATCGTTGATTATATTAAAGGGCCTTCGAATCATACTTTGAATATTTCATGGTACTCATAGACCTAGTGTATATTCTAAAATTAGCTCCTTAACAAGTGGGCTTTTTCAGATAGATTCTGTTAAACAGCTAACAGTGCTATGTTAAGATCAAATTTTGTTCTGTTAACTCGAAATGTGACGCTGCTAAAATTAGTGGATTGTGTCTTGGATTTTCAAAATTGAATTTGTCTCTACACATCATTCATAGTCCTTAGACTATAGTTATGTGGAACACTGACAAAAAAATCTGGTAGATCTTTTACAAAAGTAACTTATCCTATAGTCACTAGTAAATTTAATATTTTGAAAATAGATTCTCATGGTTAAAGCACGTATAAATTCAACATAATCATGCACAGATTATGTTTTATTTATTTTATTTTAAATACATTAATAATAAATCCATTTCGATCTATGTACGTTTGGGTTTTTCCACATCGATTATAATTATGGACCTGCATTAGTTACAATTTTAATACTGCGGTTTTACACAAATCTTTGTATTATTTGCAAAGCATTGTCTCTTTGTTCGTTATAGCAGCTGTTCTACTATAAATTGTTATGAATTTTCATTAACTGACTCAATATTTATAAAGTATTCTAATCAGTAACATATTCACTACAAACTATCCGTCAAAAAAAAAAAAAAAAACAACAAAAAATGCATTTTAAAACCGTATTTTTCATTTTTATCATCTCCATGGCTTTATTACAAAGCTTCTGCGAAGCTGGTAATGCTGCTAGTAAGAAGGCAGCTGTAAGTTGAATATTTTTTTTAAAGAATTTTCCGTAGATTAAAACTATTTTTTTTGTTTCATTTTTAAATTAGGAGGCCTTAAAGAAAGCAGGTGGCAAGGTGCCTGTAATACCAGTTGTTGCTGTTAGCCATGGCAAGACCCATAACATTACAATTAATACCAATCCGCCTTCGATTAGTTATAAGTCAGGACCAAATTCACCCAAAGGCAAGAAGAAGAATTGATTATAAAAAATATAATTTTTTTTCGGAATGTCTTAAACAAAATAAATTCTATGAAAAAATAAAATTTGTTTCTCATAAAAATAGTTTACAAATAAAAACGGTTCGTTATTATCAAAGAATTTTCCATGACAGAATAATTCAGCTGAACTTCAAACACTTGTGGACTCTAAATGACTTGTGAAGTTAGATTAATTTTAACTCCATCCGTACATATATACACAATTAGTCATTGCAGCCCTTCAGACAGAATTGCGGCCTAGATTCTCACACCACTTATGTTGTGTGTGTGTTAATTTTATACATGATTATTCGTACGATTCCGAACGTTAGATTTTTGAGAAACTTTTCATGGTAATTTTATTTTATTCTCTGAATTTTTTGCCAGAAATCTGCCGGGAGGAAGTCGCCTAAGAAATATATTTTTTTTTTATATTTTCGTTTAGATGTCCGACCTGGGTTTTGAACCATGATCGTACGACTAATAAGCCACCACATTACCTACTACAACACGGCGACTTCGTCATCCTCTCAATCCACTGAGAAGTAGTCCGTCAAAGTTTTATGTTGTAACCAGTACAGTCAGTACATCAACCTAAACTTAGTGTCCGTATGTTTAAATTGAATCTCCAAATCCTTGTATGGTCAAATCCACTTACCCAACCAAGACTATCTTTAAAATAATTTCTATTACTTTTTTGTTGCCGCCATCACTTCCCTTGGAAGTAGACTTCGAGTCGTTTTCAGCGTAGCCTGACTTATGCTGTTGACGGCCCTTGGTCCAGCAACTTTTTCCGGCTCATCTTCTCCATAGAAGAGAGAATCAGTACGACCACCACTACTCCACTAAACGAAAACCTCATATTCCAATATTATGTGTATTAAGCCCGCTTTTATTTAAGGATAGTTTCCTGTTCGAACATAGCAACAGGGTAGCAAGATTCCTAGCTTGATGCTGTTGAATCGAGACACCACTGTTGTCTTGTCTGCAGGTGCGTAAGCATAGACGACCAGGTAATGGATTTGTGGAAGACTATAAACTTGTGAATGTAATAGGGTTCATAATCAAGATTGACTTTCTAGGGGGATATCTTTGTTTCTTTTCATGATTTTATTGCTCTTTTCGTGTACTTTCTCTTTTCTTTTTCCTTTTACTTTCCCCCCTTTTTTTTACATTCCTCTACAGTTATAAGAAGGAACACAATTGATCAATGAGTCTCTGGGTGAAGGTGTGGAACTGTGAATACACTGATGTGCCACCCTTATCAACCTGGTTTAAAATAATTAAACATACATACATACATAATTGGCCATTACAACCCTTCAGTCAGGATTACGGCCTAGCTTCTCACACCACTTATGTTGTGTGTGTTAATTTTATACATGAGTGGTGGGACCTACAGTTTAAAGTCGACTCCGAACGACAGATTTTTGAGAAACTTTACATGGCAATTTTATTTACTCTCAGAGATTTTGCCAGAAATCTGCTGAGAGGAAGTCGCCGAAGAAATGTTTTTTCATATTTCGTTCTTGATGTCTGACCGGGGATTCGAACCCTGGCCTTTCGTCTAATAAGCCAACACACTACCCACTAGACTACGGCGACTTCAGACACATTTTATTGAAATATTTTGTGTTTACTTTTCTTTATTTTTTAATTTAATTTGAGATACAATATTTATTTTAGAAATGAAGTTAATCGTTGAACCAATGAAATCCTTAAGAGACTTCTCATTGTTTACCTTTTTTGGACGAACTTGGCTTGCTAGTTGGCGGTCTGTGAACGTGAACAGTTGCACTTGAATTATAAGCAATAGCACCAACTGCAACGCCCGGCGCTAGTTTTTTACCCATTTTAGTAACCTTTTGACCAGCTTCAGACAAATTCATGTACAACGCTAGGGTAATGAAAAATATTAAGATAACTTTAGTGAAATACATTTTTGTTTTCTGTTGTAATAAATAGTAATGAATATTAACGAATTGAAAGTTTAATGTGCAATATGATCTCTGCAGTTAGTTCTTTGTGATTTTATAGTCTAGATGGCATGCAGTAATAGTTTATAGGACAAAGAAAAAGTCTAATTTGATTTACTGAAACCACAATTACAAAAAAATGCCAATGATGCAGTGGGTTTTTTTACACACGTGATAAAATAGAAAATATTTTAAGAATAAATTATTTCTGCATACAATAGATTTAATACGTAACTGATTTATTGTCTTTCATTTTTGGCATTTTTCATAAAATATTATCATAAAATTCTACTGCATACTTTTAGGGTTTTTATGTTATAAAAAACTTTGCCTATTTTAAGGCTGCTTAATAAAAAAAGTTTCAGTTGTTTTCTTTATGCCTCAGTTCATAGATTATGTCAATTGTTTGGATTTCCTTAATATTATTGACTTTGTAAGGAGAACTTTAAATGTAGAATCCGAATCCTAGAAAATCCTATTGCAAAGATGCCCCCAAAAAAACACTCTTTAAGAGGTTACATATTAAAAAAGAAAACATATTCATAATAATTTTAGGAGAGTCAAAAAACTTTGTCGTATTTCTTCATCTCACTGTTATTGGAATTTTGCCAAAAACAAGTGTTTTTTTCTCTTCTTTCTCTCTTTCTCTCTTTTACCAATATTGAGTATGACTTGATAATAAATTTCAGGTTTTTTTTGTTTTTGTTTTTAAGACCAAGTTTTTCCCATGGGAGACAAGACAGCTTTGTGTTTTTTGTTTTTCCATTTCCCCATGAGGTTTAAAAATAACATCGTTTTTTTTGTTTTCTTAATACGATGATTTATCGCTATTCTCTCTCTTTATGTAAACAATTGATGTTTTTTGCGTGCCTGTAAATATGCTTTAATAACCTAAAGATACCATAACCTTAGTCAATATTTAAGACGGAATACGGAGTTTCAAGCATTAATTATAATTGTTATAGAAGTGCGTTAGTATTGCTTTAAATCCATATTATTGTGGGTTATCCCTACCATGAGTCCTTCAATCGTATTGCTCTGATAATCTTCAGTTGGGCGTCCAGTGTCAATAAGAACAATTTCATACTCAGCACCCAAGAGTTTACTTTTGATATGTATAACTGCCTTATAGGTTCCAAGCATGTGTTCTGATGTTTCATGCTCATCTACACATCTCGGGTTTGAGATCTCGGGTTTGAACAAGAGCTCTTTTAGTAGATAAATCATATGCTTAACTGGAGGAACTAAACTTACTAGGATCTATCGACGCCATATAAAATATTCAGTATTATGGAATGCTATTGTCAATAGAATCTTTTCATATCTAGTCCCCGTAATCTAGTAGGGCAGTGGTTCATATCCCAGCTCACGAAACACGAAAAAACATTGCTTCGGCAATTTCCTCTCAGCAGGCTTTTGGCAAAAACTCTGAAAGGAAATTGCCATAAAAAGTTTCTAAGAAATCTGTCGTTCGGAGTAGGTCCCACCACTCATATATAAAATTAACACACATAACTTGAGTGGTATAAGAAGCTAGGTTGTAATCCTGACTAAAAGGTTGTAATGCTTTTCAAATCTAAAAGATTTTCAAATCTAATATTAGGGCTGAGTCATAAAATGGATTTTACAAAGTCTTTATTTTAAATGATAAATAACTTGTGGTCTTTAAGAGTTTATCAACTTGTTAGTCAAGCATCTTATATTTGAAACTTAAAGGGTATTTCAAAAATTAAAAATATTTTTAATTATATTAACCGTTTGGATTAAATTTAAGAAATTTACGTTGAATATTTGTATTCGAATTTCGAAATTGAGGCTTTTTTTAACAGAGGCAAGGTTTCCATTATCCATTCATGACAGTTTTTATTTACTCGCAGAGTTTTTGACAGAAATCTGCTGAGAGGCGTATTGCATTTTGTGGGAGATGTCTCAACCTATGGTTTGATCCAAGGCCTAATGCCTAATAAGCCAACACACTACCTACTAGACTATGGCTATTCAATACATACATACATACATAATTGATCATTACAACCCTTCAGTCAGGATTACGGCCTAGCTTCTCACACCACTTATGTTGTGTGTGTTAATTTTATACATGAGTGGCGGTACCTACAGTTTAAAGTCGACTCCGAACGACAGATTTTTTGAGAAGCTTTTCATGGCAATTTTATTTACTCTCAGAGTTTTTGCCAGAAATCTGCTGAGAGGAAGTCGCCGAAGAAATATTTTTTCATATTTCGTTTTTTAGATGTCTGACCGGGGATTCGAACCCTGGCCTTTTGTCTAATAAGCCACCACACTACCTACTAGACCACAGCCTTTCATAAAAAAAACCGAAGAAATTGTATTAAATCCACACACATTTTTTTGCAGAACCCTTTAAACAAACGATCATTGTGGCTTTATATTGTATGTATATAAGTAAACTAAGCAATATCTGCTAGTCATGTACAACCTTTCATTCAATATAAACAGTTAGTTTTCCAATTCCAATTGAATATGAAGTTTCTAAACGGTTTTTTATTTGTTCTGGTCATTTTAGCCATTTCTATGGTTACCACAACTGCTGGTGGCAACAGTATTTCCAAAATGAGTAAAGAGGGAGTAAGTTTACAGTTAATAGACGTTGTTATTAACATTAAACTTTTGTAATAACAACAATTTTAATTTTTTTCAACAGCCACCTAAAGGATCCGGCCCTAACAAGCCTAAAAACAAAACCTTAATCAAGTATTAGGCTTGCTTACTGTAAAATTTAATTCATCTTGGAAACTTTGTAAAATTTAAATTTTCTAAAATAAACAGAATTTTAAAGCTTTTTAATTATATTTCTTACGTGTTTAATTAAATGTTTTTTTTTACAATACTTTAGTCAGGATTACAACCAAGTTTCTGTTACCACCCATATTGTGTGTGCTAATCTGCAGTTTAATCACGCCTCCGAATGCACATTTAAAAGAGCTTTTAAAGCAATTTTATTTACTTTCGGAGTTTTTGCCAGTAGACTGCTGAGAGAAAGCGGCAGCAGCAAAATTTTTTTTTCATATTTTGTTTTTGTTCTAGATGTCTAAGCTAGGGTTTGAGCCACGGCTTATCCTCAACTAACTCAATACAACACCATCTGTTAAATTACGGCAACTTTAATTTAATTTAAATGATCAAAATTTTAAATTACTACATACATACATAATTGGCTATTACAACCCTTCAGTCAGGATTACGGCCTAGCTTCTCACACCACTTATGTTGTGTGTGTTAATTTTATACATGAGTGGCGGGACCTACAGTTTAAAGTCGACTCCGAACGACAGATTTTTGAGAAACTTTTCATGGCAATTTTATTTACTCTCAGAGTTTTTGCTAGAAATCTGCTGAGAGAAGCCGCTGAAGAAATATTTTCTTCATATTTCGTTTTTGATGTCTGATCGGGGATTCGAACCCTGGCCTTTCGTCTAATAAGCCAACACACTACCTACTAGACTACGGCGACTTCAATATTAGATACCGTTAAACACAACTGTTTTTCTCTTGAAGTTTTTTGAGTTTTAGGAACTTAAATGGAATCAATGGCATTACAAATAACAATTTCGCTCATTGGCCAATTATGGAAGTATATGCCAGCTTATGCTTGTCTACAAGTGCAATGCTTTGTGACCTACAGGTTAAGGTCGACTCCGAACGACAGATGAGAAACTTTTTCATGGCAATTTTATATTTCCTCTCAGAGTTTTTGCCAGAAATCTACTGAGAGTAAGCCGCCGTGGAAATATTTTTTTTTATTTCGCTTTGTTTGAGATATCTGACCTGGGGTTTAAACCGTGATCTCTCGTCTTACATGGCAACACACTATCTACTAGACTATTGTAACGAAAATTTCTTCTACGAACCAATATATCGAGAATTGTAATTATAATTTTTATAAATTAATCTTTATTTACTGTTTTTTTGGCAAAAAATTAATTTTCATTTAACATCTCAACCCCTATGAATTAGTCGTCTAGCAGCTTCACGTCCAAATTCTCCTGCGCCATGTTTGACAACAGTCATCTAAGCAACGAATAAAATGTTTTAAAATTTTTTTATTATTATTATTTAAGTTTTGTTTCAAAATTAAACTTATACTTACAAAAGGATCGTGTCCATTTCCTCCTCCTCCTGGCTTTCCGCCTCCTGGTTTTCCGCCGCCTGGTTTTCTACCTCCTGGTTTTCCACGGCTTACACGCGTAGCTTCAATGGTGTTCGCCAAGGAGAAAAGTACGATAACTATTAGCAGAAAATTCCAAATTCTAAACTGCATTTTAACGTCTGTTCGTCTGCGCGATAACACAATGAACTTGACAATATTGAAACTAAGCAATACTAACGGGTTTTTATACTCTAGTTAGTTAGTTAGTTAGTTAGTTAGTTGACTTTAAATTATTTTTAAAAATAGTGCAATAAAATAATAATAAAGTTTTCTTATATAAAAACAAAACCGCAAATTAGTAATCCAAAATCGGTCCGAAAGAACTTGAGGGCATCCTATAAAATGATGTATTTTAGCAGCGGGTAAATCAAATTGTTGCATAATTCCGTAGGTCAGGATCTTTCACATACCTTTTGTCCGGATTACGACCTAGTTTCTCACACCACTTATGTTGTGTGCGTGTTCATTTTATATATTAGTGGCGGGACCTACAGTTTAAAATCGCTTCCGAACTACCGATTGATTTTTGAAAAACTTTTTCATGGCAATTTTGTATTTTCTCTCAGAGTTTTTGCCAAAAATCTACTGAGAGGAAGCCCCCGTGGAAATATTTTTTCATATTTCGCTTTGTTGGAGATTGTCTGACCTCGGGTTTTAATCGTGGCCTCACATCTAATAAGCCAATACACTGCCTACTAGGCTATGGGGACTACAGGACTTTTAACATACTTATTGTCATATGTATGCAAAACGAGGGTCGTTATCACAACATATATACTTCGCCTATATGCTTTATGGGTTTGTTAAAATTTTCGACGATATTTCTGTGGCTCTATCACGCTATTTCACCTCCTAAGCTATTCTACATTGCTGGAGTGTTAGGCTAAATTTTTTCAATTGCCTAAGCTTAGCTTTAAAAACCTGACCAAATAAAGGAATTATAAGAAGAATGTTGTAACAGCCCCACGTTCTGTGTGACATGCAGCCACAAACAATAGCTCAAATCCAATATGCTCTCTGGTAAGTGTAGTGATATGCACTAGTGTTTGGAAATTTTATCGATTATTTATGAATTGACCGCAAATTTTCTATGATTAATTGATTTCTAATCATTTCAATTTAAATTTAGAGACTGACTAAAGTCAGATTTTAGCACGGTTAGCTTAAAACTTACAAGGCCAGGGTATTTTAGGCCTTTTAATATCATATTTTGTTTTTGTTCACATTTCGACGGTTTCTGTTAGTTTGAAAGTGCTTCCACGTTTACAGAGTATCCACGTTGACACGGTCTTTAATGTTGCCCCACAAAACTGCGTAATATCGTATGATCTTGGTGAATAATCGACATCACCAAAACGTGAAGTTAATCTTTCTGGAAAGTTCTCGTGAAATATAGTCAAAACCGACATGTTGTGTGGTTCATCTCATCGTCTGGTTGAAAGAAGTTGGTCTAAGAAGTCGGTTATGGCCATAGTGCTCTGAATTTTTCGCTAATGGCTCTTTCAGGCCTTTGCAAAGGCCCCTTTCATTTTTCCATTTTACCACCATAGCAACCATATTAAAAAGTACAAAAGCCTTGATATTTTATTCAATAATTTGTTTCTGTTCGTAACTTTCACAGTATGAAGCTCGTAATGAATTTCTTGTTAGTTTTGGTCATTCTGGCTTTACTTGTGGACCGATTGGAGGCTAGTCTTAGTAATCGAATTGAAAAAATTATTACAAGCTGACAACTGATCTTTTCGAATGTTATAAGATTTATAATTTTTTTTATTTAATAAAGGATACTGCAAGAAATGTCAAAAATGCGGCCATAGACGGTGTCAGAACTTTTAAAAACGATCTTCAAGGTTGATCGAATCACTGTCAATAATTTAAAAGAACATGAATGCCGAGACTTTCTTAGAGAAATTTATTTGGAAATTGAATTGCTGATAAACTTGCCAGAGATGGCATGGACTTAACAATCTCTAACTTGTAAAAAGGCATAGGTAATCCGATTGCCTCAGTTAAACTAGTTACTTATTATCTGTTCATGTTATGGGAAAATAGAACTTCATTGGCAACAGGAAGGTACGTGCAATATTGCTAGACTCTGCTGGACTTGTATGTATTAAAAGAGAACTGAGTACCTTCTGTTCTTAAATTGCATTGCGTTCAACTAAGTAAATGCGTTTCTCACAAATCTCTGTCCAATTGGAAAGCAAGCCAGTCTATCAATCATATGACATATGCTGGAGTTGTGATTCTGAGAGAGAGGAAGATATTATCTTTCAACTTAAGTGTCAGTGTCCTGGTCGGAGGTTCCCTATATCTTCTCTGTCATTTTTAACTGAACTCTGCTATATAAAGATTGCTACAATAGCAATAGCATTCCCTATTTTATAGGGAATGTTTGCCCTTCAAGTTGAATAATAATTGTGGTATTATAGTGAGCCTAAACATAATCCAATCAATATGTATAATTGAACTTAATTCTCAATTTTGTTATGGAAAACACAAACAAAATCACTCAATTTTGTTCTCGTTTTCCATGCAAATACACGAAAGTGTGAAACCATTCGTCTTACGGAAACAGCACTCAAACGTTTGATGACTTATAAGTGCAGTGCTAATGATTCTCTCTTTCTAAACACATTAGTATTCCACAATTTTTCTTTCTGAGAATATCCCTTTTGCATTAGATTATTGCGGTGTTAAATAATCGCTTTCCTAAGCCCATTTCCAAACGGTTTATTTTAATTTTTAAACAAATTTGCTATTTTTTTTTTCGATATAAAATTCATAATTTAAATAAAAATGTTGAATGTTACAAATTAATGAATTTTTTTACCACTGCGGTCAAACGAATGTCTTAATAAAACCAATGACAAGTTTATAAATCAATGCATATTTATTAATTTATTGTTATTGTTCTGTTTATTAAGCCTAATAATGTAAATAAAATCTAAAAAATAATAAAAAGTAACTGTTACAGCAATAGAATAAGGAAAACAAATTCAATGCGGTCAAACGATTGTTTATGACAATAGACACCTTTTTGATCACAAGGATGCTTAAGTATTCATTTATATGTAATATTTTATTAAGTAATATTTTATTTTTTTTTATTTAAGTTTTGTTATTCTATTTGATTTTAAATGAAAACTTTTTTATTTTTTTTTTAAACAAAAATAAAATTTTAAAATTCCAACAAAAATTTTATTTTTTTTTTTCTCTACCAAAATACAAAAACTGGTTTTTCTTTATTTTTATTCCATGGTGTTCTCTCCAAGGGATTGAAATTAAATTTCATCTATAAAATTAAAAAAAAAAAAGAAATTGTTTATAAAAAAATAAAAAAAAAATTAATAATTTTTTAATCTTACTATACTGTCAAGCATAGACCATTCCGCACTACTTATTGCATTAAGAAATGCGATTATAAATGTCAGTATGAGTAAAAGCTGGAAATATTTCATATTTTCGTTTGAATATATTATTCCGTCGTATTTAACAAATCGTTTACAACTGATACATTTTTATTTTTAATTTCATATCGATATGCATGTACGATTGCAGTCCAATTACTCATATCCAGTATCTCATACTCAGTTACTCATGTAAACATTTAATAAATCATGAATATTTTATAATAAAAGCCATTGAATTTTAAGATACGTACCAATGGTACCTAAACATACATACATACAAAATTGGCCATTACGACCCTTCACTCAGGATTACGGGCTAGCTTCTCACACCACTTACGTTGTGTATGTTAATTTTATACATGAATGGCGGGGCCTACGGTTTAAAGTCGATTCCGAATGACAGATTTTTGAGAAACGTGTTCATGGAAATTTAATTTATTCTCAGAGTTTTTGCCAGAAATCTGCTGAGAGGAAGTCGCCGAGTTTTATTGGAGATGTCTGACCTGGGTTTTGAACCATTGAACCACTCTTGCATCTTCTAGACTACGGCGACGACCTAAACTACTTACAAAAATTTTTAAGACTCTAACAGACAATCTTGAAGTATAATATAATTGGGAGAATAAAGAAAGCAACAACAGCGAAGTGTCTAAGCTTCGGCTTCAAATCCCAAATGTTGCTTTGCGGAGTTTGGTGGACAGCAGGCAAACACTTACGTCACTGCGGACTGATCTAACGGAGTTTATTCCATTGCAATTATAACCATAGTTGCTAAACTCAATTTGTTTACCTCTAAACCTCAACTGCTGCAGAGGTCTAAGTATAGCTACTGTTAGGATTTGTTGATTTCTTCTGATAAGTACTTTAAGCTAACCGTTTGGCTCATAAAACTTACAGGCAAACTTTATTACAGAACCTAAGTTGATTTCTGGCAAAAACTCTGAGAGTAAATAAAATTACCATGAAAAGTTTCTCACAAATCTGTCGTTCGGAATCGACTTTAAACTGTAGGTCCCGCCGCTCATGTATGTATGTAAGTTGATATATAGTCAAACCTATTACCAGTTGTTTGTCATCTAACTCTTGAGCTCTTTACTTGTAAGTCTGTATTTCAGCCTTTAAAGATATAATAAGTATTCGATTCGATAGATTTCGATTTTATAATAGGCCTATATATGCTGTACCTATGTGTATTTCTTTATGTGTATAGTTTTTAATATATTTATAACAAAAAAAAGTATTCTTTTTAGATTAATTCTTGTTTTTGAAATAAAACATAATGCCACCGGTTATTGCTGTCATAGCTACCACCGACGATACTACAATTGCCACTAAAATGAATGGTTTTCCTTTATAAAAATTTTTTGTTTCAAGATTATGACGATGTATAGTAGGCAGTTTATTCGATATCTGTAATGAAAAAGTAATAAAGAAATTAATTATTTAGAAATTATCGAAGAAATTATCGATATTTTTAAAAAATGTTATCAAGATTAGTGTCTAATATTTATAGGTTATGAGGTTTAAGTTATTAAAGACACAAACCAGGTGTCTAAGCTATGTCTACTATAGCGAATCTATATTAAATTATGTTAAAAACAAAATTTCTCACTTACCACACCCTTTTGTAAAGATTGCCTTAAGTTGAATGGATTCTAAAAACAAAGAAAAATTATTATAATTATAATTTAATATTAAATTGTGTAAAAAAAAGTAATTTCCACTTACAGAATCTTGAGGGGAGTAAGTATTTATTAAGTTCTTAACTGCAAATTTATCTTCAACATCCTCGGGTGAAAGCAATATTGGATTCTAAAATTGTTTACAAGATATTAATGAGTGACACGGAACAAGTATTGTATAGTTATTGTCGGTTTTGAAACTAACCTCATATGTTTGTTTGACATTTGTTGAATGATGATTTTTAGTTAATTTCTATAAATTATTAAACAAAGATTTTAAATATTAAAAAAAACATTATTTTATTGCACATACCTTCACAAATGTGTGTAAAGCTCCTAAGATGCCAGCAAATTTCTAAAAGAAACAAAAAAAAAATCAAATCATAAATCATTTAATGGGACTACGGTGCTAATGAAGTCGCCGTAGTCCATGGTTCAAACCACAGCTCAGACATTTCCAACACAACGAAATATGAAAGAAACATTACTTTGGCGACTTCCTCTCAGCAGATTTCTGGCAAAAATTCAGGGAGTAAATCAAATCAATTGCTTAGAAAAAGTTTCTCAAAAATCTGGCATTCGGTGTCCACTTTATAATGTAGGTCCCAACACTCATAGGTCGTAATCTTGACCAAAGGGTTGATATGAGCCATTGTATATGCATGTAATTTATGTTATCTTTATAATAAGATTAACATTTTACTACCGCGGCTTTCGACTTGTTATATGATGTAGTAATGCAGATGTATAATGTGCCACGCCCATTTTAATAAAAGAAAATTAAAATTTTTGTAAATGCCATAACTAGCCTCAGCTACTGCTGTGACTAATTCATAGTGACGTTTTACTACTGCAGCGGTTTTTGTGGACACTGGTCCGTATTTTTCCATGTTAGACGATGTGGAAGCAGTAATGTAGATGTATGATGTGCCACGCCCATTTCAATAAAAGAAAATTAAAATTTTTGTAATGCCCTAACTAGCCTCAGCTACTGCTGTGACTAATTCATAGTGACGTTTTACTACTGCAGCGGTTTTTGTGGACACTGCTCCGTATTCTTCCATGTTAGACGATGTGGAAGCAGTAAAGTAGATGTATGATGTGCCACGCCCATATTATAGAATGAATTAAAACTCAAGCCCTAATAAGTTTCAGCTACAACCGAGACTAACTTACTCGAAGTCATTTCTTAACATATTTTAATTGCTTAATTTCGTTACTTACCGATGCCACGTTTTTCCCGTGTTCATTTTTACTTTGGTCCCCAGTGGTCTGAAATTTATTTAAATTTTAATCAATATATGGAAGGACAAAAGAAAACGTACCATAAGCGGATAGAGTGTTAATATGGTGCTTTGAACGTGACTCTTAATTGTTGACGTTTCTGACATCAGTGGATTCTGACGTGGTTGTCTTTGCATTGAACCTTGATTCAGAGTTATTGGTCCAGATATCTTAAAGTAAATTAAACGTTTAATGTCTTACAGTTTCCGGTTTATAATTAATCTAACATGATTCAAACTTACTCTCTTAGATTGGAGACTATAGGGGGGTTGCCTTTGGCTTGAACCAAGATTCCGATTTACAGTTGTAAGTGTAGGAGGCTTTAAGTGAAAGGAAGACTTTAGTATTGTAAATTTAATTCAAAACGCTATTTTATGTTAAACTTATCACTTTAAAATGCAGATCATAAGCCGGTTGTTTGGGATGATACCGGTTTGTTGAACTTGGTGGCTTAATGCGATCATTATTTTGTATTGTCTGTCCAGATAGCTTTAAAACAAATAAAAATTTAATTCCTCTAATGCTGTTTAATTTGCATTTAATGTAATTCGATTTAAACTTACTTCCTTAAAATGGGGATTGTAGGGTGGTTGTCTTTGGCTTAGACCTAGATTTCGATTTGCTGGTGTAGGTGTAGGTGGCTTTAAGTGAAAGTTGGACTTTAATTTAATTTTTATTCAATAATTAATCAATTTTATGTTAAACTTACTACTTTAAAATGTGGATTAAAGGCTGGTTGTTTGGCATACGGCCAGTCATTCTGAATTACTGGTTTTGGTGCCTTGAAGTAGAAATAAATCTTTAAGTCCATAATTTTCTTATTTCATATTAAACTTACCGTATTATAATGGGGATTATAGGGTGGCCATCTACTTTGAATGACAGGTTTTGGTGCCTTGAAGTAGAATAAATATAATTTCGTTTAATTGAAGAACTTAAAATAATGAATTTAAACTTACCGATACAGTATTCCAAACTGAGGGTCTAGGTGGCTTTAAGTTATTAAGTTATTGTTTTAAAGTATTTTTATTTCAAATTTTGTTTTTACTTACTGCGTTAGGATACGTATTGGCGTTTGGCCAAGGATTTACAGGTTTTAATGGCTTTAAGACAAAATCGGATTGAGTATTTCAATTGAAAGAATATTCTTTTGCTTACCGCATTAAATAGAATATTGCCTGGGAAGCTATTGATGGGTTTATTAACTCCTGGTTTAATGATGTCAAAATTTTTCTGAGCTGGTGTAAGGTATCCCTATCAGAAAGAATAAAAAAGAGGCAATAATTCGTCAGTACAAGTCTTCGGTCAGAATTACGACCTAGCTTCTCACACCACTTATGTGTGTGTTAATGTTTTTATACATTAGCGGCGCGACCTAAAGTTTCAAGTCGACTCCGAACAATAAATTTCTGAGAAACTCTTCAAGGTAATTTTATTTATTTTCGGTGTTTTTGCTAGACATCTGCTGAGAGGCAGTTGCCGAAGAAATATTTTTTCGTCTTGATGTCTAACTTAGGGTTTGAACCGTGGCTTTGTGTCTAATAAGCCTACGGCAACTTCAAGGCATGCTTAAGAAAAGTTAAGTGTGATTAATCTCTTGGCCAATTAAACAATTCTGCTATTACATCTTAGTTTCACTGTTAAATTAAAGAGATTTTGGCCACATAGGTCTCTTTGAAGACACAAATATTGTTGGAATTCAAGCTACTTATACAGTAAGAGATTAATTTTCGTTATCGGAGTCAGACAATTTGGTGACCTTAACCCCACCATAATCTTAGGCAGGTCTTAGAGGTTTGTATAAGAAATCTATTGATAATGAATCGATATTCACTATAAGTCTGATATTCACCATGAGTCTGATTAAGCGTTTGTTAAAAGCCTGAATCATAATAGTTGCTCTTTGAAAAACGTAATGAAACTTTGATTCTGCCATAGACTAAGAAGCAGAATATCTAGTCATCTCTTTCATACAACAATGTAACTGCACATTAACTCTTGATTACTATTATAGCAATACATAGAATATCGATTAAAGTTATCACGGATTCCATAATCAAACCCTAGACTTAAATTTTTCTATTTGAAAGGACCTTTGTCCTTAAAACTTGAAATTAATTTGAGTTTAAAATTTAAATTTATTTTCCTTCCTTACACTTTGCAATTCCCTAAAATTTATCATGTTGGCCTATAGATTTTTTAAAAGCAATTCCGAGGCCTGCTTTATTTAAAATTATAATGCATTTGAAAATTTCATTCACTTCACCAATCTATTTGCAACACACACCCTTTTCAGTTCTCATGACTCACCGTACTCTTAAAAGCAGGTGCCCTGTATCGGGCACCAATGCCTAAAGCAAAATTCGAACGCGAACGTGTAGCAGACAATATTGTACATTCTGCATGGTTTACAATAAAATACGAATAAATTAATAAAAATTTCAAATACATTTTGCAAATTTCACTGAATCAACTGACTTTAATAAGATTTATAAACTGAAATGAAATTTTTTTCTTGCTTTTTCCGTTATCGATAAAACCACAAACCAATGTATCCTAAGAGATCGGTTAACGTGGCTATACTATGATTATTAAATGTTAGAAAATTGTTTTTATATTCTATTTATTATAG
>QOCX01000004.1:1215577-1262238 GCA_005959815.1 Sarcophaga bullata
CTTTTACAAATCAATTTACATCACATAGCCACTTTTCAGTTCAGTCTTACTCACCGTGCTCTTAAAACCAGGAGCCCTGTATTGTGGTCCTATGTTTGTTCCATAATTTAAGCGCGGAAATGAAGACGAAAATACTACACATTCAGCGTAGTTTATAATTAAATACGAATAAATTAATAACAAGTTAAAATACATTTTTCAATTCTTTATCGATAAAACCACAAACCGATATATTCAAAGAGATCAGTTGACAGGGTTATACTAAAAGTATTAAACTTTATAAGATTGTTTTTATATCGTTGTTTATAGAAGTTCTCAGAGATCTATTGTTACTTATATTAGAAGAAAAAATACTCTCTCTTGTCATTATGGCAAAACTGCTTAAGTCTAATTTATGTAATTAAAAATGATAAAAAAAACAATTCTTAGCCATGTGGTATTAGATCGGTAGAGAGAGGTCAAAATAGGGACACAAGTCTTTTAAATAATATAAAAGGAGTTGCTAAAATGTACTTTACCGGTTAGTCTAGAGGCAATTGGCAGCTTTGGATATTTACACCGAAAGCATTATTTAGTACAACATTAGTTAAAGTCAACTCCGAATGATAGATTTTCTACAAAGCTTTTCATGGCAATTTCATTTATTCTCAGGGTTTTTGCCAGAAATCTTCTGAGAGAAAGTCGCCGAAGAAATATTTTTCTTACATAATTCGTTTTGTTGGACATGTCTGACCTGGGGTTGGAACCGTGGCCTCATGTCTAATAAGCCAACACACTACCTACTAGACTACGGCGATCTTATAAGTTATATCGTACGGTTTCTCAAAGACAAAAAACTGCTATTTCGAGGTTTAACTTTCTCAGTCTACCTGCCTCTCTTAATCTTATTTTTTCAAAATTATAAATTATATTCTAGCTGAGTTGTGTAACCATATGCTCGGTGTAGTGTAACAGAGCACAGAATCTCTGCTGGGAATTGAGCCCACGACACCTAAATTAATTTCAAATTTTTCGTTTTTGCTTTAAGTTGATTTATGTCAGTTTGTCTCATCGTGTAGATCCATTTATAATTTTAAAAATAATTTATTTTTTTTTAAAAGCGTTTGCTATTTATTTATTATTACACATCACTCTTGTCATTTATTTCTTTTCAATATTTCTTTATCTTTCCATTAACCCAATAAGGTATGAATTGGTACCATCAGAGGCAACTACGTATGTCAGTTTAGGGAAGGTTGTACGTGTAGTTTGATTTGAAAAGACTTATTCGTAGACCTTAGCAACCATTGCCACACTTAGGGCCATTATTACAACTTGCGTTAAGGTTTAGTAAAAGGTAACTTTAGCTAAAGTGAACTTTAAAATCACTTTTAATTTTTTTCATTGTTACAACTTAATGATAAAATAAAGTTAACTTTTTCAAAAATATATCACTGCCGGAGTAATGTCGATAACATAGCTCAATTAAAAAAAAGATTAAATTCAGTGACAGTTTGCTTATTTTGTTTATATTTGAAGTTTACCGTATTGAAAATAATATATAATACGGCAAGTGCATACATAAACTTAACTTTAAAAGTTACCGGTAGAACGATCTTCCCTTTGGCTTAACGCTCACTTCTACCTTATTGTCCACATATAATAATGAAAAATAATTTATCTGCTCGTTAAAATCCGCCCTTTAGTTAACGGCAAGTTGCAATAATGGCTCTTAGGAAGATTAATTCTTTTACTATTATTCGTAATCCCTGATGTTCCTAAGTACTTCTGTGATATGACCACCAAAAGTTACATTCGCTCTGCAACCAACATAGTGTAAGAAAAGGATTCTTCAAATATTTCTATTTCTGTTACCATTTTTTTCTATGAAATATTTTTCTAATGCAGTCCATACGGCACTGTCCTTCAATTTGCTAAGGTTTTTCTCAGAATCCTTAAAAAATAAATGCAAGTGTGATCGTTATTCCATATATTGCACGACTATTAAGCGGTCACTATTTATATGATGTATAGTGTGTTTAAAGAAGGCCTAAAGCCAGCCCGTTTCGATCTCAGAGATGACTTCACTTTCACAGATATTCTCTTACAAATTATTTGTACGAACATCCCATTGATCATGTATAGTAAAGTGATAACATTTACATCTAGCTCAAGATGTAGAGTGGCACATAGTTAAACAGACTAACGGGTTTTTATTAAATGAATCTGTGCCAGGGGTTATATGAAAATACAAAAATTTATTTTTAAGTTTTTAATCAAAAATATTTGTTTAATAAACTGGAGGTGCAGGTTTTCCCATACGACATCTTCGTATATACAGTTTTAATTACAGCTTTTCATACGTGCATGTATTACAATACCAGCTATTACTGCTACCAGAACCACAATAGCCAATATTACAATCACCATCAAAATTAAGGGATTCCTAACATAAATAGTGTTAGGTTTAAGGTTAGGATGAGGTACGGTAGAGGCTTTATTCGATATCTAAAAAAGGAGAATAAAAAAAATTTAGAAATTAAATATGAAGCAAAAAAAAAACAATAAAAACAATAAAAACAATAAAAAAAATTTTAATATCTTTAGAAATGTGATCAAAATTGCAGTCTCCTATGTCTATGTTTTAGGTTTAAGGGATTAAAGCCTTCAAAAAGTACGTTTTTTGTAAATTTTATTTGAATTTTAAAATATTTAAAAACAATGAATTTTAATGAAACAAATGTCATTAATTTAGGGATTGTATGCCTCCTTTCTTAATAATTGAAAATTTAAAATAAAAAAAAAATAAAAACTTTTAGAAAAAAATGTAATAAAGTACCTTTTGGTATAAGAAAAGTACCAAAAAATCATATCAAGAAGAAGAAAAAACTCTATAATTTTTCCATGAAGTTGTAAGCTTGATCAAGAGTTTAGTTCGCTTTATTGTTGCCATTTTAAAGGTAAACTTTTATTATTTAGTTCTCCCAAAATAATAGGGACAGCAGTTATTGACACAGGACTATGAATTTACCAACAACATTATTTGTCAGAGACAATAACAAATGAAAATCCGTTTTTATCAGATCTGAACTATAAGTTGCAAGCCTAAGAACTACATACATACATACATAATTGGCCATTACAACCCTTCTGTCAGGATTACGGCCCTAGCTTCTCACACCACTTATGTTGTGTGTGTTAATTTTATACATGAGTGGCGGGACCTACAGTTTAAAGTCGACTCCGAACGACAGATTTTTGAGAAACTTTTCATGGCAATTTTATTTACTCTCAGAGTTTTTGCCAGAAATCTGCTGAGAGGAAGTCGCCGAAAAAATATTTTTTTTTCACATTTCATTTTGATGTCTGACCGGGGATTTGAACCCTGGCCTTTCGTCTAATAAGCCAACACACTACCTACTAGACCACGGCGGCTTCCTAAGAACTTCCATATGAAATTAATACTGTATCAACTAACTCGCCTTTGATAAGTGTGGTTAGGAATGAATTTTTGTTAATTATGAAAGCTTTGTATCTGGCCAATTGCTAATTGTATGAGTTTGAATTAAGAATTTTTCTAATATTGTATTTGAAATATTGTTTATGCTACAAGCACAGAACTTCTGAACTAATTTTTTTGTCCAATACATACAGTTTTGGCCTACCAGTAGCTCAAAAAAAATTAAAAAAAAATTCAAAATCGAAATCGAAATTGAAAATTCGTAATCAATTATAGAATATTTAAAGAAAAAATTATCTCTTACCATACTCTTTTGCACAGACTTTATTAAGTGTTTTGAAGTCTAAACAAAGAAAAGAAAAAAACCAAATTTAAATATCTTTCCATAGCTTAACAATTTTGATTTAAAACTTACTTTGGCGTTTCCTTGAACTTTGTCATTACTATGCTGCTGAAATTATTAAGAATTTTAGAACAATTTTATTTTTTTTTATTAAATTCTGTAACAATGTTCACTTACAGTATCCGCAGGGGAGGAACTATTTATAAAATCAGTAATTGGCAAATTGTCTGTAGAATCCTCTGATGAAAGCAATAGAGGACTCTAAAAAATTGTTTAAAAGATATCAAGATAAAATGGAAGCAAATATTGCATAGTGATTCCGTTCTTTTTTTCTAATTTACCTCATTCGTTTCGTTTCCATTTGTTAAAAGGAGATTTTCAGTTGAATTCTATAAAATAAGGATATACAAGGCATGTATTAAAGCAACAAACGTTTTAATAATTAAAAAAAAAAAATATTTACATACCTTGACAACTTTATTTACTGCTGAACTTTTCTAAAAAAAAATAAAAATAAAAATAAAAATATAAGCGTTTAATATAAGCATGTGTGAATTTGAATATCCAAGACTTAATCCATAAATTTTAGCAGCGCCACATTTGGCATTAACAGAGCAAAATTTTCTCTTAACAGAACAAAATTTGACCTTAACATAGTACTGTTAGCTGTTTAACAGTATTCATCTGAACAAGCCTACTTGTTTAGAAGCTAATTTTAGTTTAAATACTAGGTCTATGAGTACCATTTCATACTCAAAGGAAGATTCCAAGGCTTCTTAATATAATCGCCGTATAATGTGATATGGTTTTGTGAAAATTGGCTTTGAAATTATAAATTTCTTGATTGAAATTTCTCTAGAAGAACAGTAGCCATTTGGGAACATATAGGACATAGTACCCCTACCCGACCATATGCAAATGGTGGTGCAGAAGGTGCTTTTTCGAACCGCGGTAGTGGGATAGCTGGAATGATATTGAGATTCGAGAAAAATTGAGTACCGTAACATACTCAAAGGAAGGTTCCAAGGCCTCTTAATATAATCAGGCAAATAGTCAAATATAATGTGATATGCTTTTGTGAAAATTGGCCTTTAAATTATAAATTTGTTGATTGAAAGTTCTCTAGAAGAACAGTAGCCATTTGGGAACATATAGGTTATAGTTCAATTACCCAACCATATGCAAATGGTGGTGTAGATGGTCCTCTTTCGAATCGTGGTAGTGATAAAGCTGGAATAATTTTGAGATTCGAAAAATTGAATTGTGAAAAAATTGTTTTTTGTTGAAAAACATATGAAAATTCTCTAAAAGATCAATGGCCATTTGGGATTATATAAGAAATAGAACACCTGCCCGACCATAAACAAATTATTAAAAGGAAATCGAAAGTCAAATCTTAAATGAATTTCCATTGAAGTACAAAAGTACATTAAAACTTACTTCAGAAATTGGTTGATTTAATGGTTCGGAATTGTGCACAGATTTCCGAGTTGTGGGTGTTGAAGGCTTTAAATGAAATAAGGATTCCAATGTCTTAATATTTTCAATTTAAAATTCATTTAATTTCGTGTAAACTTACTTCAGTCGCATGGATATTATGAGGTGATTGTCCCTGCTTTGCACCATGATGTTATGTTATAGGTTTTCGTTTCATTTTCGTTCAATTAAAATTATTAAAGAAATAATTATAGAAGGTAATGGGCAAATAATTCTTAAAGATTCTTGAAAGCATTCAAATACAATTGAACTTACCATGCCATGACTCTGGTTTGCTTGATGCTGTAAGTGGTAATATAATGAATTTACCTTTTCAAATTCTGTACTATTGATTAGCGGTAAAACGTTTGGCAAATGATTCGGAATTACCGGTTTTGGCGTCTTTAAATGGAAATAAAACTTCAATTTCATAATCATAATTTAAATTGAATGTTAAACTTACCGCATTTGAGTGTTTATTATCGTGTGGTTGTATTGTGTTTGTAAAAAGATGCTAAATTAGAGGTTTTAAAGAAAGTCGGATAAAAATATTGTATTAAAAAATTTTTATTCTTTTTTTTCTTACCGCACTTGTTGGAATAGTATTGATGGCGCCATATTTAGGCTGTGTTGGCCATTTGCACTGTAAGAAAAAATGGTATCTTTATCAAGATTCTTTTTATTATCTTTGGTTTAAGCGCCCTCTAGAGTCACTACACAAATCGTAATAAATCTCTTGAGCCACGTTCTCAGACAACAGGCAACTACAAAGTCAAACATACCTCTTGTGTATGGCGACTTGTTACAGTTAGTTGTCGAGTGTTATTTGGCATCAAAATGGGTTTGAATATCATGTCTGGTAGTCAATTAACGTCCAGATTTAGAATTTTTCGTTAGAAATAAGAAAAGCATAAGCCTCTATGCAGAAATGAAAAAAGCATTTGAAAAAACTTTTAAAACCTCGAAAACCGTTATTCATGATAAACTATTTCGATGGTCAAGACTCTAGCCACACCACAGTTAAACTATTCATGCTGAGGTAGAACTATATACACGCATAATTGATCATTACCATTCTTCAGTCAGGATTACGACTTAGTTTCTCACACCAGCTTTGTTGTGTGTGCTGATTTTATTCATGAATGGCGAACCTGCGGTTTAAAGTCGAGGCCGATCGCCAGGTTCTTTTTTTTTTTTTTTGAGAAACTTTTCATCTGCATTTTTATTTATTCTCGCAGGATTTGCAAAATATCCGCTGGAAGAAAGTTGCCGAAGAAATATTTTTTTCATAGTTTGTTTTGTTGGAGATGTCAGACCTGGCATTTGTACAGTGGCCTCACGTCTAATAAGCCCATACACTACCTACTAGACTACGGCTACTTCGGCTTGCATTTAGGAATCACAATCGGCTTGTAACATTTCAGCCTGAGAAAGATATCTAAAAACCAAGTTTATTTCAAATTTAAACAATGGTGCGGTTGCTATATCCTACGCTTCTTTAGAAGTTTAGGTTTCAAAAGAGATTTAGAGCCTTAGTAACTTAACTCGATCACAAGAAAGTCCTTGGAATTCATAAAATCATCAACAAAATGTGTATAAAGATGGCTCATGTAACGATTAGGACCCTTTTTTTATTTTCAAAGCAATTTTACTATCTTTCATAAATAAAATTAATACACACAATATGGTTTGTGTGAGAAGCTGGGTTGTAAACCTTACTACAGGGTTGTAATGACTTATTAAGTAAGTAGGTGAGGGGAAAAATGTTTTCACGGAGCATTTATGGTACGTTTGCTTATATAGAGGCTCAGTCCCCTCTTATCTCCTTGCTTAGAGGCATTAGTTTTGTAACAAATCCTCCCATAGGCATCTGTGCCATCATTTCTATTGATCAAGAGAGACGATTTGGTATGAAAGTAAGGCAATTGCTTGCTATGAATATGTTAGAAGCCGCCGTGGTCTAGTAGGTAGTGTGTTGGCTTATTAGACGAGAGGCCAGGGTTCAAATCCCCGGTCAGACATCAAAACGAAATATGAAAAGAAATATTTCTTCGGCGACTTCCTCTCAGCAGATTTCTGGCAAAAACTCTGAGAGTAAATAAAATTGCCATGAAAAGTTTCTCAAAAAAATCTGTCGTTCGGAGTCGGCTTTAAACTGTATGTCCCGACACACTCGTGTATAAAATTAACACACACAACATAAGTGGTGATGAGAAGCTAGGCCGTAATCCTGACTGAAGGGTTGTAATGGCCAATTATGTATGTATGTATGTATGTGAATATGTTGGACACTCTGTCGGATAATAACGCATTAAACGAGCATACGTTTAGAATACAAATTATTCTCAGGCGTTAAAATTTGTGGATCTAGTTGATTCATTCCCCCATAACTTGGAGACCATAGGCCGCATATACATATAATGTGGTTTTTAATCAGTTGAATAAAAACCAGGTTTGATGTCCTTATTGCTCCACTTATTCCTAAACTACACATCATTTGATATCCTTTTTTATCACAGGAAATTTCCTGGACTATTAAGACTTACGTGTCTGAATTTCTGACAGTTACATTTTGGAGTGTAAGTTAGCAGGTGACCACATTGTAAATATGTTAGAAATAGAATGCATGAAAAAAAACTCCACTGTATCACCATATTTTTTTTTCTCTTTTTAATAAAACAATAACTTTGTATTTATTTTTTCCCGGGTTCCTTTTTTTTCTATGGATAAAGTCACGTCGCGACGTATCTAGACCGATCGGTTGATGAGGTTATACTGATGATTAAATGCATATCCTATTGCTTTTATACTTTTTGTTGGTGTTTATATTCCCATTTAATTTGCTATAAAAAAATATGAAAACCACGTCTGATTATTGTGGAAGTGCTGCTGAATTTATTTTCATTGGAAAGCATTTTCTATTTATATGCCGTATTATTATACATCATCCTTGCCATTTATTTCTTGGTTTAATCATACAATTTCTCCAATAAGTCATGAGCTGTGAAAATTATTGTCGATTATAAATAAAAATTTAAGTGGTCAGATTATAGCGCGAGTGGCTTACAAGCTAGAAAAGCTTTATAATTATTGTTGCATTTCTTGTAAGATCACTGATCCATCCATCGCTGCATATGAGGTTTCGTAAGAAAAGATCTTTTAACCACTTTGTTTCACTTCTGTTTCCATTTACCCTGAGCGCATAAGCCAGCGATCTATTTCTAGTAGTTGAATATGCAGTTTTACAAAGATCGACTAAGAGTACGAAGAATCTATTTGTATCAGTCAGACTAACCTGCAATTCTATACAATTTCCTGTTGAAGGGCCATAGACTTGTTGATTGAGAAATCCAATAGTTTCAGATCAAAAGAAAAGCAAATAAGTTTCCCATAAAGAGCAGAAACCTGCATACTTACTTGAAAGTTGTATTTTTATTTTCAGCTACATCATGGTATCGAAGCCGCCGTGGTCTAGTAGGTAGTGTGTTGGCTTATTAGACGAAAGGCCAGGGTTCGAATCCCCGGTCAGACATATAAAAAACGAAATATGAAAAAAAATATTTCTTCGGCGGCTTCCTCTCAGCAGATTTCTGGCAAAACCTCTGAGAGTAAATACAATTGCCATGAAAAGTTTCTCAAAAATCTGTCGTTCGGAGTCGACTTTAAACTGTAGGTCCCGCCACTCATGTATAAAAATTGTACACCACACCACAACATAAGGTCGGCTGATGTGAAGCCTAGGCCGTAATCCTGACTGAAGGGTTGTAATGGCCAATTATGTTATGTTACATCATGGTATTGGCTTCTCAAGAGCAGTACATTACGTTTTTCTTATTCTAGACTATCTACACAGGAGAGCTATCATAGAGCTATGGCTAAGAAAGCAGGGCTAGCTTAACGCTAGTTTCACTTAAGGATTTGAAGCAGTTACTATGTGTAACAGCAGCGATACGCAGTGAATTTTAACAAGAGTTCTCTAACTTCACAAAGCGGCCGTAGTCTAGTAAGTAGAGTGTTGGCCTATTAGACGTGAGGCCCACGGGTCAATCCTCAGGACAGACATTTCCAATAAATACCCTGGGAATAAATAAAATTGTCAAGAAACAATTTCTCAAGAATTTGTCTAGGTCCCGCCACTCATTTATAAAATTAACACACACAACATAAGTGTTGTGAGAAGATAGGTTGTAATCCTGACTGAAGGATTGTAATTATTAATTATGGCCATAGATTTATATTAATTTGAATAAATTATTTATTTTTATTTGAAATAAATTTCCATACAATTTCCATCATCATATGTCACCGTTTATTTATTTCTTCTTTCTGTATTTCAATTTATCCAATAAGGCACGTGCAGGTGCAATCATTGTTAGCAAATAAACCAATGCAGTGGCCAATGCAAATCCTGGTATTATATCAGCATCCACATATTTAACAAAGAATTGCGTAAAATAGCCCAAAATAATGGTGGTCATAGCCAAAGTGAATGTTATCATACCAAATAGATTATGACGGAATTTAACCTCTGATGGTGTATAGATTTTATGTATGAACTTGGGTTGGAAATAATTCAAAAGACCACCCATAAGACTGGCAAAACACATGGCATTGGCAGCAATACCTGTAATGATGAATGAATTTAAATAAAAAATGTTAGTTTTTATTTTTTTTTTTAAATATTTTTGGCTGTAAAAACTTACCAAAACGTCCATGCCAGGTGGTGAAATGTATTTCAGTGCTTTGGTATTTACCCAAACCGCCTAATAAAGCCATAGAGCCACCAATGATTTGTAGAATACCATGAAATCTTGATTTGTTACGATGTGAGAAACGTTTTGTTATGGGATTATAGGGATAGTGTGACATTAAGGCCTCAGCACATAAGACATGGAACTGAAAAGAAAAGCAAATATTTACTAAGGGTTGGTAGTAGATTGGAGAGGAGCATAAGGGCTTCATCACTGTTGTAGTTATAATTCTTAAGGATCAAGCGGCTTAGCATTAGCTCTTTGATGATTGGATTCTTGCTTTGGTGAAAAATATCTCAGTACTATTGTTCACTATCGCTTACCTGTGACGTCACAACGAGCCACTAAGCATGCTCAATTGAGCTTAGGTTATCAAAGTTACCAATTTAATCTAGCATAACCTAACTATCGTTTGCCAGTTAAAATGTGCGGTTTTTTAATGTAAATCGTTTCACTATAAAAAAAACTAATTCGTGACATGTTTCAAACCCCAAAATGCCATTGAATGAATACAATGCAACGACTTAGAATCTAGTACGAAGAACTATGCCTAAGAATGCCTAAAAATTTCTCAAATTAATCTAATTTTAAGCATTGCTTATGGTCTAGCCTTAGTACGATGAAACATGGTTCCTTTGCTATTCATGTGAGCGATTGCTTTCTTCATGTCCAAATAAAGTGAAATCTTTCGCTCAATATGGCGTATTTTGAATTTGGACCTGCACCCTAGAAACTTGTACTCACGCAACAATTGAAATAGACAAAGTAGATATGGTGATTGAATGCTAGACCAAGAAAGAAACTGACTTTTTGAACAAAAATTTCTTCTACGATGAGGCTTTTTTTTTCGGGGTTACTTCAATATGAAAACATTACGCCGGGACAACTTAAAACCGATTGCATTCTACTAAAGTAACTCTTTGGTATGTAATATGGTCCAAAATATGTAAAAAAGTAGTCGAAAAGTAGCTCAAGTAGATATACTGCTGGAACCAATCCAGAGGCGGTCAATCAAATGGTCTTCTTACGACTTCATATTAAAAACATTTACATCCTCTTAGTCTACAGAGAAAATTCTACAGAGAAAATTCAAATTTCAATACGTATTTTATCGATTTTGAAGGCTGTATAGGAGAAAAATGTCGTCCAACTAAGCAAATTATTGTTCCACTGTAATACGTTCTCGGATAATGCGCCTATCGTTTGTTGTTGCCTAGAAGTAACGTTCTTTGTGCAAATGTATTGAGGTTATGGTATTGTACTCGGAGTACCGGTGAGTATTTATGAGTACTCCGAATGCAATACTATAACCCCAATTGATTCTTAAATTTTGTCATAAAATGGCACTGTCAAACTGTCCTGTGGACGTCTCTGAAGAGTTCAGGAAACTTCTGGATACATTTTTTGAAGACACATGATTAGGTTTGCAGTCAATTACTGCAAATACATATGTAAGTATAGGGTATAAACTCTTAAAAGCAATGTAGGTTATAAAAATTTCAATATTCGAAAACTTTCGATATCAACACCAGTGTCGACTATTAAAATTTTAGTGTTTCAAACTAAAATTTCGAATATTATGAGAACTGAGTGTCGAACAAATACAGAAAATAAAACCATGATAACCCTTATCTATAGCTATTGATTAGATATTCATACAACTATGTATGTATATATGTAGGTCAAAGGTCATATATGTATATATGAAAAACCTGTTTACCAAATTGATGTGTGTGCTCAATATTAATTGAAGATCTTTCGAAAAGAAATAGTCTTCGTTGATAGCAATTCATTTGTAAAAACTGTATTATCATGCCGGCATAAAAAAAATAGAAAACAATAACAAAAAATTACAAAATCTACAACAACAATACATCACTAAACTAAACTAAACTAAAGTAAACTATGACGTGTTCTCTTCTTTACTTTTTACCAAACACATGACACTCTTTTCCCTTTTCGAACTTACCCCGATAACTGTCATAAACATATGCATGGCAGTGTCTTGGAAATTTAAACTGCGAGCCAATAATGTAATATAGACACCGACTAGTAAAATAAATATGTGATTAATGGTGTTCAGTAAACTTTGTATTTGTGGCCAAAATGCCACCTTTGTTTTGGTATTATTATCAGTCGTCATCTTTGCCGTAGATGTGGATTTTGTTTAAATTAATTTTAATTTCTTTTATAATTTTTTTTTTTTAAATTTATTTTAAAACTTCGGCACCAATAACTTCCTATAATTCTAACAACTAAACATATACTGAATTTATAATGTGTAGTTATGAGATACAATGCCGTTAGAACGTTTTGGAAACACACAAAAAAAAGATACAAGAGAGAAAAACTGAAATTATCTCTTATAAACACATTTGAAGAGAGCTGGTGTACAATAGAGCTGCCACATCAATAGATAATAATAGATACACAAAAATAAGTTACAGAAATCGCTTTAATTTTTAAAAATCTAACGTTAAATATTAAATTGATTCAGAAATTACATTCTAATTGCAGTGTTTAATAAAATTAGAAACATAAACTTTAATTCTTTGTCTTAAAAGTTATCGATTTCAGTTTGTAACAAAATTTAAGAAATATGATTAGCAATGATGCCGTCAATTTCCAGCTAATAGTCAATTTTAATGGATGTTATGGTGATTAGTTAAAGGTCTGAGGATTATATTCCCTCCAAATACAGCAATTTTGCTTACTCATATAGAGGTTTAGCTTGAAAGGAGGCTTCACCACAATGCTTTAATAAAAACTGCTCATTTTCTGCTTGTTACAAATGCTGGTTTGGCTTCAATGCTAATAGGAGCTGTGTATTATAGGCTCGCTCGTAAGCCAAATTCCGTTTTTTTTTCAGAGTCTTCGCGCTATAGCTGCTGTACACATATCTTTATCTCATTGATAGTTTTAAAACGAAAACTAACGCACAGTAACTGCACTAACTGCTTGCTTACTAGGACGATTACGTTGAATGTAAATAAATGAAGCACTGTATGATTTTCACAAACAGCTTATTTTTCTAAGGTATAAAGGAGACTCACTTGTCTTAGCAGTGTCCAACTTTTACGACGAATCTACGAAGTTATTATTTCCTTTTACATAAGCTGTCCCAAAACCTCCTAGCATCCCAAATAGACAGCAGCACGCCTTGCGAAAGCATTAGAGCGTTGTTCCTTACCACTCGCCCAATACAACTGCATATATCTCCAGCAGGGGATATGTTTATAGACAACGGCAGATAGTAAACGTATGATATTAGATCATGTTAGAGTAGACTTGTGTCAATTGTAATGGGAAGTCCAAAAAACTTATGATTTTCTAAGTATGTACATCCTGAATTGCTTAGGTTTTTTTTAAATAACTCAAGAAACACTACGTAATCCACACGACGTATGTACGAGTATATTCGACCGAAACAACTGTAGGGCTAGAATGTCGTTCGTATGTATGTTTTGAGGATTCTTATTCAAGTACAGGATAAGAGCAGGCGTCTTTATTAATATTAATTACGTACTCAACTGAAAGGGACTTTTTCCCAACTATCATGTATTCAAGTTTATAAACCTCATTTTATTCCTGGAGAGCACATTCGTTCCTAATCGGATTGCACAAGATCTAACAAAATTAATAATTTGTTTCTCTGCCATGCTGGAATTAATGTCTCTTACGACATAAACAAATTCAAATCTAACTTCCCCACCCTTCCGCAACCTATTTTCTTAGTTCTAACATCATACTAACCATATTAGGCGTCATCCCCTAAGTGTTAGACGCATACAAAAGAAATTTAAATTTTTATGATGTACACATATGTTGTTTATTCCTAAACCCATTCCTAGCATCTGGCAACTTCCTTAATTTTACTTTCTTATAATCTATTCCTCTCTCTTTGTTCTCTAGCCTTTGTTTTTGTTTATTATTTGTTTTTGTTATTGTATTTAATATTAGTTTTGTTTTTATAATGCCTTTCGCATTCAATTATGCTGATAACTTCTCATTGGTTCAATGAAGCCTGTCAATATTTGAGTATGAGAGAGTAAACGATGGAAAAGAAATTTGTTTTAACTACACCGAGAGAAAACATGGTTCATTTGCTTAACATTCTCTTTTGTTTTCTTTATCTTACAGATGAGGATCCCAATTTTCCAGCTAGTGAACTTAATACACATGGTCCTACAGTGCATGGTTGGCGTAGTGCCATAGGCAGTACAATAACACCGCATGATATCGTTTTAAGATTTCACAAACCGGCGAAAATATGTCGCATACAACTATTAGCCCACCAGTACTTAATACGTAAGTCAAGAATGTCTTCTGTTCATAACGGTTATTTTAAATTAATCCTTGTTGCGTTCTTTTATTGTTTTAGCCGAAAAAGTTGAATTATGGTTACACTACTCACCCAAAAGTATACCCAGTACACCCTCCTCACAGTGCTTTGATTTTCTGGGTTTTGTGGCCTTAGCAGATAATGCAGCAACCAATTACAAATCACGCGAATTACAAAGCGTTTCGGTTAATCCACGCAAAGGTACTCATCTAAAGCTGAGGCTAAGTGGTCCCCATGCAAATGAGTTCAATACTGACAAACAGATTGCCTTAATAGCTGTCAATGTATTAGGCGAAGAACTGGATACTAATTCAGGTGTGGCCAAGGAAAACGAAGAGAGCGTAGAGCAACAAACAGCAGCAGCAGATGCTGCAGAACCTGCCTTAGCCTCTATGTGTGATGATTTATTGTTTTCTATGTACGTAGAGGAAACCATAGCCGATATAATTCGAGAAATGGAGGAGCGTAAGACCAAAGCAGTAGCCACAGAACGTTTTGAATATGCACGAAAACTTAAGCTTTGTATGAGTGCTTTGCGCATAGCTGGTGAAAGACTCGGTAGATATGCTTTGGCCAAACGTCAAGCAGTACAACAAGAAGATTTCACCACGGCCAAATTAAGAAAAGAACAAATCGAAATGTACAAAGCCTCAGTATTTAAACATTTGCTTATCGATGATTTGCTAGAGAAAGATGGTGGTGAATCGATGGCCGCTAACGATATGGCCTGTGAGGTTTATGCCTCTAAACCCATACTACCGGTGGCACCCAGTTTACAAGATGTGGCCCAAGCCTTGGCAGAAGCTCATATGGCCGCCACCATGAGTCCAAAGAGTGCTCAAGACGACAAGTCCTCAACAGATGGTAATAGTTCCACTGGCATTCCCGGCAATCTAGCACATCATAATAATCACAGCAACAGCATGAGTGATAATAGTTCTACCTTAACAGCAGCTAGCTTAAGAAAATCACATGATGAAATACCAATGTCACCAAAACTAAATATGAGACGTAGCCCCAGTCGCCATAGTTCGCCAATGTCCAGTCATCAAGGCTCTTTGCGTAGACGTAATAAAAGTGCACCACGTAATTCCTATGAAGAATATGAGGATCGTGCCATACCCACTCTCAGGCAGTAAGTAAATAATTGTCGATCCCAATTAAAAAGTAATGATTATAGTGTGTATGTATGTGTATTTCTCAATAATAATAATCATTATAAATACTCTAGTTTTAGTGATGTACTATAGAGAGAGAGAGAGAAAGAAAGAGAAAAATAAACTTAAAACTGCAGCTAGATTTCGAATTTAAATTTCTTTTTGTATGTTTTAGTGAAAATCTCGGTCATACATTCGCTGTAAATTAATGAAAAACAGAAAATTCGTTGCATGTTTTCAACTTAGAGTACCTTAAATAACATTTAAATATAATAACATAGAACACTGTGCAACACTATAACTATTTTGTTTAAATAACACTGTGCAACACAAGTCCTTAATTGGAATTCAAACAAATGATAGCCTTTTATACAGAATTGTTTATAAAAAGTGATCCATCTACAAGGTATTTGCACTTTAATGAACTTAGAAACTTATGGTAAAAGTTCCTAATGACACATGACGTCACTGTAATCAAACAAAACGATGGGAACAACTTTTTCATTTAAATGAACGTTTTTGTGATCTTTCTAGTATTATCACTTGACCATACTTACGGAACACTACACTTTACACAAACACCTGAATCGTTTAAGCATGGTTGATAATAATGACTACAGTACAAGCGGTGAGCATAGCATAATGCATACTCTTTTCAGAGGAATGAATTGGAAGAATGAATAAGGAAGTTTGTACAAAATACAGAGCTTCTACAACCAACACCTTATACAAGAGCGCTCAATAAGCTTCGCTGTATATCGATAGTATTGAGATTGTTGTTGTACTGTTTTGAAAAATTCTGCATGTTTTTCAAGATCCCCCAAGCCTTGCTCACAAGCCAGTTCATCTGATAAAAATTAATTACCCCTTTGACAGTGCTTAGAAGACAAAGTAAATTCTGCAGTTACGATTCGATGATTTTAATTTTTTCTTTAAAAGTTGCATGAAGTATTGATTGGCAGAGCCAAGCCTGATCTGATTCAACAAACCTTAAGTCACATTATGTCTCAGTGTACAAAGTGTTGAAATTGTTCCTACAAATTTATCAAAGTCAACTCATCTGTCTGCTCGTTTCGTCTGCCTAATAACTATTAAAACACAAACATTTTTATATCGGGTCCTCCAACAGAGGCTTTCGAACTTTGAGACTTGATAACGGTAGTGTTATTGAAGCTACATCTGTCAAATTAGTTTTCATCTGCTCAGTCTGTTTTGCCAAACTCTAAGCCAGTGGATGAATAAGATAAGATGGCAAAGTTTAAATCCCTTTAATCAATTGACTGAATAGCTAGTTAATCTGATTCAATCTGTATTGGTTTTAATAAACTAGATTTGAAATTTTGTAGCACAGTTTTATTTTATCTTCTAGAGAACGTTATTTTTTTTTCTGTTATGTTGCACAGTGTTTTCATGTAGAATATGTTTCTCTTCTTTTATAATCATTTAGTTGTAATTAGTTCTGATCCCATGTTTTGTTTTTGTTTTTGTTTTATCTTCATTAACATGCTCGCTCTCGCCTGGTTCCATAATTTCCTATTCTTAACATTTTGAAATTATTTTTTTATCATTTGAAACTCGTTTAAAATTATTAAAAACAAAAACAAAAAAAAAAACAAAAAATAATTCATTTCGATGTATAATATTGTTGTTGTTGTTGTTGTACTATAAACAAACAAACACAAAAAAAACAAACAAACAAACAAAAAAAATTCTTTTGATGATCCAGTTCGAATACTAATGAATTTTTAAGAGAGTGTCAAGGTACCGCCTTATTGGAATCCGATCCTAATCGTGGCCGCTCACGTTTAAATGATCGTGAACGTCGTCAGGCTGCATTACCTATTTTAGTATTCGGCAATGATATGGTAAGTATGCGTATGCCGTTAAAAAGAATAAAACACTGGAGATGTTTAACGGGATTGTCTAGCAATATTTTTTTGGGTAGTTTCTCTATCAAAAATTACCAAAATTCCTAATCGCGTTATTATTTATACACAGAAATCTATTCCGTTTAGCATCCCTAGTGTATAACCTCACAATTCCCATTGTTCCTCACCACTAATACCGCTTCTTTTTATATTTTTAATCATTTTAATTGTCAACAGGTTGAACAATTCTATTCCAGACAATTTCAAGATCGTGAAGATGGTCTTGTGCGTCTGCGCAACTTTCTGAAAGGCCAAGAAACCGAAACACAACATGCAAATAATTGCAACAGTGAAAATACAGCCGGCCCTAATAAGGTGGCTCGCAGTGCTGCATTTTTATTACATCGTGCCGTTAGAGATGCGGTTTACTCTGTTTTCAATCAAGCTACCGAAACAGTACGTGTGCTATTCTTGGAATATGTACCGGGTAGAGTATCGCAAAGTGAAGTAGCCAGATGTGTTGATCGTTTGCTGCCTGAACTGCTAGCCAAATCAGGAGATCCCTCGGCCCGTATACACACTTTAGCCCAACACACCATTTTAAGCATAGCATCATGTCCCGAAGTACAAGAACAACATTTGGTAGCACCCGCTTTGTCTAGGACAGTAAGTTCGGGTACACATCCACGTTTGGCTTTGAGTCGCATGCAAATGTTAGAGCAATTGGTTTTGAGCCAGGGCATAAGCACTGATAAGCATAGTGGCCTAACGTGTAGGGCTCTTTCGGAATGTGGCTGTTCGGGTATACATCATCCAGCGGAGCCGGTGCGTAAAGTAGCCGAGAGGATACTTTTGCTAGTCTACAAAGTAAATCCTCGTCTTGTGCGTAAACAGCTACCGCCTGATGATGATATAACACGGCGTAATCTATTGTATCGGCAACTCTTTACGGAATTCGATAAACTCGATTTGGAACGCAAAGCAGAAATGTTGGAAGCCAATAAATATGCGGCCGGCCATAGTTCCAGTGATCCACAGACACCACCTTCTAATCGCAGTGCTGTGGATCATTTACAACTCGGCAGTGGTAGCAACAATAGCGGTGGAGCAGCCAGTGGCAGTTCAGATAGTCGTGCCAGTCCCTATAGTTTCGGTTGTAAATCGCCCGATTCCCAATCCAGTCCTATGAGAAGATCGGAAACTCGCATTTTAAAAAGTAAAAGTGGCCACATGTTGGCTCAGGCAGGCAACCCCAGCTCAAGTAATGGTTATGTAATGTCCGGCAAAGACATGGCCAAGTGCAATGGCAAACAACAGTACAACGAACAATTAAAGCGATCCATGATATCGGCCAGTAGTTCAAGGAAGAATTCCAATTCAAATTCCGAATCATTTGAAGAGGCTGTAGATGTAATGTGAGTATTTAAAGTGGATTTAAAAATAAAACTTAAATTTAAGTTTGTTAAACTGTTGCACCTTTTAGACGCTGTCCATTTTGTGATTGGTGTTCGCAAAGTGGCGATCAGACACAACTGGATCGTCATTATTGGAAATCATGTCCATTTTTAACCAAATGTCCTCAATGTAGCCAGGTTTTGGAAGTGGCCGCTTTAAATTATCACTTGACAAGTAAGTTTCAAGGAAGATTATAAGGATTAATGAAATTTGATCTGAAATTGAATCAAAGTTGTTAACAAAACCTTGTTAATTGGCGTAAGTATAGTTTTAGGATACTAAAGGACAATTCTTTTAAGTTTTAAGTGTGTAGTGATTTCTTTTACTTGTTAGATGAGTAGTTCCTAAGGCCGTTTATGAATTATTAATGATATATAGTATGTTAGTGTGTATGTTTGTAGGTTTAGCATTAGTCTTTGAACTACCTTACTACGGGCCTTATATAGTAATTAGTCCAGTTATCAGTGCTGAGTAGAGTACTTCATTTCCTCCAAAGATTAGGATAATACAACGTTGGAATGTATGACGACACTTTTGCTTGTTTTGGTCATGTAACTGATAGCCCAGGATATTTGAAAGGAGGAGAAAATAGCATAATAACACAAAAAGAAGACCATGCGATAGAAAAGTGGTTGCCTGTCCAAAGCATTCGGCACCCTGGATCGCACAACAGTCATACAAGATACCCTGAAGACAATACTGCCTAATGACAACAAGATATGGTTAAATAACTACCTCTAAGTCAGGCTGGCTTTTGTGGAACTCAGAAGATGAAAGAGATCAAAATATGCCTCTAACTCTTACAACTTCCATAATCACCCGAGAGTACACAGTGTGTCAAACAGTACATGACAAATACAATTTTCAATTGAAAACAATTCTGGAGCTTCTTTAACGATATTTTTGGTAGTTGTAGGCCTTAGATTGTTTACTAAATTCCTAGATTATATCAAGATGAATAATAGATTCTCGTTTGTTTCTGCATAGGTTCAGAACTTACTCAGTTGCTGGACTGAAATTGTTTTTATTTTCTTTATTTACAGAGGAATGTGAAGCCAAAGACAATTATATCATGTGCGAAAGATGTACTGAATCGGTGCATAAACAGCTCTATGATTTACATCAAATGGAAGACTATTGTAGAGGTATTTCTCGTACATTTTTTGATTATTTGTTATCATAATCCGTTTAATTAATAATTATTTAATGTACGCCCCAAAGAACTCAAAACCGGTGCTGCAAGATGTCCTCTATGCCATGATGATGTACACTTGCCTTTGGATGGCGGTTGGAAATTGCACTTATTAAGTGCATCCGGTTGTCCGGGTAATTCTCGAAGACGTTCTAAAAAATCCTCTTAAAGTGAAGTGATTATTAGCGAAATTAAAAGCAGATACTCTCCAATTTGGCCTTCTCTTATAATACAATACGTAAAGGATAACGAAAACAAACAACAAAAATAATAATTAACTAACGAACTCAAATCAATTTTCTTGAAATTAAAAACTTAAAATTGTTAAAAAAAAAATAGGCAACCTTAAGAAAACATGAAACTGTTGGAACTTTGTTAACAATGCTGTTTGATGAAAATCATTATACATTTTCGTCCGGTACCTGCTGATCCTAGACAAAAGATATTTCTTTATACAAATGCCGATAAAAATAATAGAAATAGTCGAGACCTTTTGAATGCTCAAAAGCTAGGCATTACCTAAAAAAAATGGTTTGGAGTCCATTTGATTAAGGCAGAATACAAAAAGAAGAAGAATACATGCCCATACAAATTTTAAGACGAAATTTTTATTTGGTAATCGATGCTGAAACCTAACAAAATCAACCCACTTCTGCGCATGATGATCGGCATAATTATACCACCCATTAACATAAAGGAGAATGTAAGCTACGTACCAGTGCTGGCCAGTTCATCTACAATTCAATATCCAGCTATATCGCATAAGTTACGGAATCCGTATAATAATTTCATTTAAATGATCTTATATTTCCAAAACTTTCCTCAATCTAACAGCAGAGTTAATTAGCTACAAAACAAAATAAGCCATTTCAATTAAAACAAATAAAAAAAGAAAGGCTTTAACTGAAACTAAAACTAAATATTTAATAAAAAAAATAAAACAAAAAAAAAATTTTGCATAATTTTTGAGCTTAAATTCAAAGAAAAAAAAAAAGAAAAACAACAACTATCAAGCTAAACTATAAAATTATATTAAAACAACAACTCTATAAAATTAATTTTTTTTTTTTTTTTTTTTTTTTTTTTTTTTTTTTTTTTTTTTTTTTTTTTTATACAATTTATATACATGCATACCTACTTATATAACTTTTATAAGCATATATATGTTTATTAGTTAAATTAATTAAATTTTTTAAATTTTCTATAATTTTTTTTATAATCTGATTTAATTAAACATTTTGTTACTAACAATTCTGATAACAATTTTGTTCCTTTCAAAACAACAAACAAATCAAAATAATTAATAAATACTCACTTAAGTTTTGTTAAATTATATTTCTTTTTTATTTTTTTATAATAAAAAAAGCGTGCTGTTATGTTAATAATTTACTATCTACAATTTGTTTTTAAATATATTTTGTTAAAAAATAAATAAAAAAAATATAGTTAAACGTCCGTTACTTAAAACAACCCATCCATGAAATAAAATTTAGAAAAATAATTAAACAAATTAAAAATAAGCAACAATTAATAAAAAAAAAAATAAATAAGTAAATAAAATACAATATAATTGTAGTTGATAAAATTAAAAAATAAAAATAAAAAAGTAAACAAATAAAATGAAAATTCAAATAAAATTTAAAAAACAAATAAAAATTTGCAAAAATAACATATTTTTTGTTTTATTAAAGGTTTTTAAGAGCTTGACAATTTAAAATCGTTTATTTATTATTCATTCGTTCATTTATTATTTATACCTTAAATTTTTTTATGCATTGCACCATATTTTTTTTAATTTTAATTTTTTAGATGCGTAATAAATAGAATTTATTGGCATAATGGCAACACTACGTTCGTTGAGTGTACTTCTTTTTTGGTTTGTGACTTCACTAATCGAGACTAATCATACTTAGTTCAGACCATTGGTAGTGCAGTACATATAGTAACAGGATATATCGGTGAATGCCTCTGCTAACAAGCGTGACATTATTTATTCTAGACACACACCACCCACATTACATATGTGTGTACAAGGATCTATGGTAATACAGTACAATTTCGAATAACAGCCCTTTAGTGAGTTTTCATTTTATTTTTACCACATTTTGTAAAATTGGAACTCACCACGACAACAAAATTCCCCACACTTCACACAAAAAATTTAAAAATTCCAAACAAAAATTAAATACCAACAATAATGAGGGGGGCTAGCGGCAAAACCATTTTTACCATTTATTTGTTTTTTCGTTTTGATGTTCAATTGACCTGGGGTTTGAACTGCGGTCTATTTAAAAAGCTGTCAACTATCTAGCTAGACGACGTAATAAAAGTTCATTAAACGAACAGGGGCT
This sequence comes from Sarcophaga bullata, assembly GCA_005959815.1. Classification (NCBI taxonomy): domain Eukaryota; kingdom Metazoa; phylum Arthropoda; class Insecta; order Diptera; family Sarcophagidae; genus Sarcophaga; species Sarcophaga bullata. Next base: position 1,237,952 of record QOCX01000004.1, read on the forward strand.
TAATCTTTACTTAAATAAACCAAAAATCGGAAAAATAATGTTCGAATTATTTAAGTTAAAGAACGAACAAGAAGAACGAACAAAAACGAATTTTTCACCAGTGTTGCCAGGAACGAAAAAATATTCTAAAACCTGAAACTAACTGAAAAAGTACTTTTTTGCATCCAAAAGTGCTTTTGTAAATTACATAACTATTCTGTGTGTGTTACTTTTTTATGCATGCTAAATTATGTCAATTAGTTTACAATAATTAAATTAATATTTTTGACTGAAGCATAAAATAAAATAATAAAAAAATAATAATAAATAATGGTTTGAAATAAACGATAATGGCAATACTGGTTGACGACAACCCTGTTTTCATTATTTTCTCTTAAAACCGCCCCTCTCTTTCGTACTACGCAAATGTAAATAAACACTATAATAGCAGGGATGGATACTGTGTTTTAACACTTTTTTGCAAATTTATTGAAAAGAAAAAAGAATGCAGACAATTTTTTTCAAGCCTACTTGTAAATAGTATGAATTCTTATAGCGTCAATTGGGTTAGGAGAGTAACGAGAGGAGAGCAAACCATCAATAGGGTATTTATTTCTTTAAAACTATTGAGGAAACGCTTTATTATCTCCTCAATTGTACAAGGAGATTCCTAGAGGAAATGGTTCCTTTGGGCTCAGAATCAAACAGATGGTGATGTAAAGGATGTAAAATATACGTGTCACTGTTCTCTCTGATTTAAAAATTCAAACTCGAAATTTTAAAAAATACCCATTATTTGCTATTTTGTACCTCAAATATACTCATGTTTCCAGCCCTGACAACAACATTTATTGACACACAAATACATAGCAAAAGTAAATAAACAATAAAAAAAAAATACAAAGAACAAGAACAAGAGGAGCGTTGTTTAAAATTGTGTAAAAACTCTTGAAACATAACAACAGTGCAGAAGAGTCAAACGCGGATAGCAGACCATCGAGCATAGAAGGAAAAAAAGAAAAGAATAAAAAGTAGTTGAGAAAAAAAAACGAGAAACGTTAGTGGCAACGCGGCACGATTCGTAGAATTAATTAATAAAAAAGAATTAAGCACAATAAAAAAAGAATTGTATAAAAAAGAAGAACTAAAATTTAGGTCAACAAATGTGTTAAGAACTAAACCAGATTCATTTAAAATTAACTGCTAATAAAATGGCCAGGAAATTTCTTTAATAATTGCATACGTACACACATACATATTATAATATACAAATTAAACAGGCTGTGAAATAAATCAATAATTTGTTGTATTAAGACTAAGAAACTAAAGAAGATTATTTTAGAAACGGGTTTTAAACAAATAAAATTAATGTTGAATAGAAGAAAATGTTTAAGTTTTAAAGAAAAATAATATTGAAATAAAGCTGGAAAAGCAGCCACTCTTATAGTTTTTACTACAATTTTCCTACCCTGTGTCTGCTGCTGATGCTGATGTTCTCTTTAAGAGAATCATAAATGCTAACCACTTAACATCCCTTTTGCGTGGGTGAGATTTTCTTCTCTGTAACAGTATATACAACCATTAACTGTTCTGCTGCTATCACAACTTCTGTTTCTGTTGCTGCTACTGCTACTTGTTTAAAAGTGTTAAAGCTGTTAAAAGTGTTGCGCCTGCTACTGTCTGTTCTGCTGCTGCTGGTTCAGCCACTACATACATATATATTCGTTCAATATATCTAATTTTTAATTCCTATCACGCTAAAAACAGCAACAATAGCGTACTCGTCTTTGCGATCTCATTCTCTCTGCTCTCATCTTCTCCAGTGGTGATGTTAAATAACAAACAACAACGTGCTTCGTTTGTTTTATAAAGTGTTACCGTTTTGCTTCTTCTTTATCTCTTTCTTTTTTCAATTATTTACAAATTAAAGTAAATTTAATCATAAAAAACGCGTTTAAATAAAAAACTTCGCACATCTTTCTACATGTCTAATGGAAAAAAGATATCAAAAATCAACAATAAACACAACAACAATATATAAAACAGTGTAAATAATTATTATACTTGGAAGAAATCATCAGCACCACGACCACCACCCAGCTTACTTCTTTCTGTCTTATCAAAGAAATCAACCCCTCTTTACTGCACAACACTGTAATTGTCAGGTGGTTAATGTTTTTCTTCAAATATTTATAAAAAAATATAAAATTGCCATCAACGTTGCCAGGAGCTCTTCACCGTCATCATGTCTATAATCGAGGAATTGTTAAATTATAAGTACTTGACGAGTGAACATCTCAATGGATTCGACAATTATAAGGTAAGCGATTGACAATTTAACAACTCGAATTCAAACAATACAGAGTTTTCCAATAAGTGTGGGTGTTATAATTGCCAATAGGCATTATCTGCTAAATTCATCGTTTTTGTTTTTATTCGATCCAATAATAAAATTTTACTATTATGAGTGTGTGTTAATGCTGGTAAAGTTATTCTAAATGAGATCAGATTTGTCGAAATTATAAGGAGTAGTAAAAAGTATTGCATATTCTTTCCATTTTCTTTAGAGAGCACGTTAAAAAACTATGGCCTTCAGTCTGGATAGGCATAGAATCCCAAGCTCCTAGATGGCGCGCTCTCTCTTCCAAATTCCCACATAAAATTTTGACAGAGCTATCTACCAGAGTATCGGTCGTTTACTTCTGCGCCTTTCCTAGCATACAAACTTGAAGGAACTTTGCCACAAACCATCTTTACTCATGCGCAATACTTTATATTTTGAAGTGTCTAACGAAAGTTCTCATTGATCGTTTGTTTTCGTTTTAAGTTATTCGACTTTTCACCAGCAATTACCAATAGTATTCAGAACGAAAACGTTTCATTCATTTGCCAGTGCAAACTCCTTACAGCACTGCATTAAAAATTTGGACTTAAACAAGCAGTCCATATTATATATGGGTTTCATACGAAACCCACCAATATCCTACGAAAAGCCAAATCAATCCTAGATTAGACACGGTTAAGGATTTGGGTGATTAGTGTAGAGGATAATGTGCTATCCTATAAGCGTAAGGTAGTAAATTCAATTCCCATCACAGAATCTGATCTGTTGCACTACAGCGTGTATAAGTTCTAAGCTACTCAGCTTGTAATAATTATAGTTTGTATATATAGGTTGTAATTGTTTTAATAAATTAATAAGAGGTTTCTTATTACTACACCCTATATTTTAATATTATATTACTAAATTGCTATCAATAGCATTCAAAAACCATACTTTTTAAAGTTAAAATGATTCATAAACGCTATTATTTTAGTAGAACATTGTATGCCAATGTATTTCATTATAAATATAACCACTCCTGGAGTATCACGTGTATATAAATACTCACAATACTTATTCAATATTTCTATACGTATTTATTATATAGTATATGTTGTCCAAAAACAAAACTTATCGCTCTATAAACAATTCGATTTATTTTTTAAATAAAACTTAAATCAGTGGCCTTACAATAGAAATTTTGATAAGGCAACCACGTAATCACACATATAGTCTATTAAATACTATCGAAACTTTGTATTTGATTACCCCAGAAAGTGGCAAATATTGATCAAATCAAAGTATACAACTGTGGCACAATGCCAGATTTACTGTGTTGGATTCTAAGACAAGAAAAAAAACATCTAGGTTAGGATGGGTAGGTTTGAGGAGGTTGTTGAAAGATTTAACTCGTTTTTATAAAATTTTTCTAATTTTTTCTGTACCTACTCATCTATTAAAGTTTATGAAAATGATTTCATATCTCCATAAGGTTTTTCAAAACCCTGGTCTTTTATGCGATAATCATAATGGATGGAATAATTTCACTTTTGCAAGGTTTGTTCCCTTTTATTTACACTTTTTAGAGAGCATAGCACTTCTACAATCTCATTCCATATATTTTTGTCTCCAAATATTCTTTAAAGACAGCTCTTCACTTGACTTGTTCAGTATTTTTTTTTTCGATAATAATTACGATCCTTTGTTGCTCTTGGTTTCATTTGGTTCCTGCAACTCTTGTGTACCTAGACATTTACTTTGAATTGTTTTGCGGACGACAGACAGTATGTGTGTGTGCAATGACTTTCCATAGTTTTTTCTTTGAATTCTTTTCTTTGTCCTCTCCATGGTATTCCTTTGTAGGTAGATGCTGGAACTTTGCCAAATTTTCTTGAAAATATTACGCAAAAAAATGGTTGTTTTTGCAAATGGATTTTTTGTACGCCAATCTATCTTCTTGAATGTCTTTCTCCTTCCATACAACCCATGGCTACCATAATTTATTTACCAGATAACAGAAAGAATTCACATAAGAATTTGATTTGTTATTAAATTGTGTAACACAATGGCCACCAAGTGATCCTGCCTGTAAACGGCAAGCTACCTGCTAACCTAACCTAATGTTGTCGTAGATTACATTGTTTTGGTTTACTTGAGATTGACTGTTAAGTCTACCTATACGTATACACTTAGCCGTTAAACCAATAACTATCGAAATTATTTTTATAAAACAGAAATTAGCGCTCTCTCTCTTTCCTTTGCATATCTATCATCGTGCTCTATCTATCTCCTACAATATGGAATAGCCTTGTTTTAATTGATAGTGGGGATTTCGCTATTAGTTCCACTTGGTGATTTCTATCCAGACACTATTGTGCATTGCCAGCCTTGTTTTTTTTTTTTGTGGATTTTGGTGGATACTACTTTATTTCTTATTGCTGTTCATATCGCACTATATGTTCAATAGAATTGAATGACTGTTCTTTGCTTGCTTGCTAACGTGACTGACACTATAGCACGTGGCCAGGACATTTCATATAAAACGCGTTATACGTTAATAACACGTTTTACATAATAAATTACTTTCATGTTTATAATAATACAATAATAATACATTTTGTGGAATATAGATTTCTACTTCTGCTATTGTAGTGACAAGTACTTACCACCCTACTTACCACCTCCACTAAAAATTTTCCCTTACGACTGTATATTAAAATTAATTAGTTTCTCTACAAATCCATAATATGGGACAAACAATTTATGTTGAAACATTTTTTGACACTTTTGTTATGAGTATTTGTGTATCTAAATGAAAATCTTTAGTTTTTTATTTATTTAACAAAATTAATCAAGAATAAAATAAAAATAAAACTTTTTTATTTCCTTTTTTTTTACAGTACAATGCACGCGATACTTCACCGCTGAGTGTGTATGTAATGCATCCCTTTTGGAATTGGACTGTCAAGGTAAATGCACCAAAATATAAACAACTAATCTACAGTTATATCGTCCACTAAAATGTAATGTATTCTAATTAAATAAAATTCAACAAAAAAAAAACAACAATTAAGCAGTGACCTACATATAATGCCAAGGGTTTCTGTAGTGTAATGTAAAATATATCGTCGTATAGCGTCAGAAATACAAATCGCTTTAGCTTTTCTTTCCATAGTTTTTCGAAAAAAAAACAAATTTTTTGACAATGTTTTTTTTTTATCTAATTTAAGTCTTCTGTGATTACTTTACATACGTTACGTTAATACGTAAAATAACTTTTGATTTTTTTTTAAATTTAATTCCATTTAAACGCCTTTTTGTATTTAAGATAACGATATAATTGTATATTTATATGAACGTAAATAGTTTGGCTGTTTCATAAGTTGAAACACACAATATTTTTTTTATTTTTTTATATATATACGTACACATGTATGTACATTTGTAATGCTTAAACAAATATGGTTGGCTTGCTTTTATAGCCCCCTTGTAAAGAGAGAGAGAGAAAAAAAAAACAAACAACAATAAAAATCTATAATGACAGGCAGGACTTTTGTAAAAGCCTTCTTTTGTATAATGGATGGCTGACATGTTACGAAAAAAAAAAAGAAAAAAAAAAAATACATCGAAATGGGAAAATAATCAACAGTAGGCTTAAATGTTGGAAAAAATCGTAAAAGAATTTTTGTGTTTTAAATGAAAATAAGAATGGTTTTTATTGAAACGCATTGTTTTCGAGTCCAATTTACGATTTTTACCATTTTATTAAAAATTACCCTGGATTTCCTTTTGGCTGTAAACCTTACATCACATTGAGTAAATTTCGAAAATAATCTGTCCTTGATATCCATCAAAAAAGAACTGTAGACTTAGTTTTTTCATATTTTTAAAATGAAAATTATTTAAGCATCTATAATGACGTGTTTTGTCACACATTTGCAGCAATATTTTGGTTTTCAATGTTGCAACCTTCAAGAATTATCTGCATAGACACGGAGCCCTTTTAAATATATTTCAACGACATCAAAGTAGATGATTTCAGTGCCTAATTGATGTCGCCAAAACACGTAATTTTTTCATTCTAAAAATTACTCATGCAATTAAGCCAAAATCGGTCATGTTGTGTAGGGGTTGGCGGTACATACTGTCCAGCTCAGAGTCTTTAATTGTAGGGCAAAAAAGGTCGGTTCTTAGTTACCATAGCGCTTTGGATACTCCAGACAATATACAGATAGACTCCAGACAATATTAGGCAATTTCTTTTACGGAATGCAATAGATTACCTACAATCTATTCTAGGTTTTACGAACCACCCAATAAGCAATAATTTTGCTGTTTAGTGATGGCAGCACATACTATCCTGTTCAGAGTCGTTAATTGTAGGGCAAAAAAGGTCGGTTCTTAGTGTCATAGCGTATTGAATTTCTGAAATTTAATACTCCACATTATGCGGCTTATTCTTCGAGATGCAATGACTTTCCTACAAGCAAAACTTGGTTTGACGAGTCGCCCAATAAGCGGCAATTTGCTTGTTGACGTAAATACCAAGAGAGGGAATGAAATTTTTGGTTGAAGAACATTTTGTTCAACAAATCAGGATTGAAAGCATATTGATCATGTAAACAATCATCATAGCTACGGCTTTGTGAATGATTAGCCATCTTTAATTGGACTCTACATGGATGGCAGGTGGAAATTCAAATGCAAAATATGCCATAAGAAGTCATCAAATTGGTCCACTTGCTGAAAATGCTAAGAATCCACAAAAATACGGATTGTTCACCTCATTTTCTCTACAGCAGCAATGTTTTCCATACATGCGTACATTGCGATGATGATTGACCATGTCTGTAATGCTTTCAGTCTCTTCAGATCTCTTATTAAACCTATCAATTGCTGGCACAGTAGTCCGACTTTGTATACCTAAAACTGAACTGAAGTGTAATTAACTGATTCATCATCGATTGAAATAAACAGTAGTTGCTTGGATAGTGTACGGTCTGAATTATAAAACGAGCGAAGTTAAACCTCTCAACTATTTTTCTCCTGACCACAACTTCTCTATCACAGTTCGGTAATTGGAATTCTCAGGGAAATGATTCTTAGACAACCAGAATTTATTGAAAAACCTTCTTCAAACATATCAGGATGATATAACTTTACAAGTCAAAATGTGTTGGAATCTCTGAAATATTTACGTAAAGCCTTTCTCTTTTCTACACTACTGTGTTTTTGGTTTTTTTTTTTTTTTTTTTGAATATAAAAAGTTTGGTTGAGATTTTTGTTTAATATTTTCCTTTTTCCTTATTGTTTATAAAAAATAAAAGGTTTGACTTGAAGCAACCCGTTTTAACCAAAAACCAAGAACAATTAAAAAAAATCAATATTTTTGTGTTATTTTTTTTGTCTTTTGCTTTATAAATTCATTCTTTTTTTATTATTTATTTATACACAATAGTAGGTAGTATTTATTATTCATATTGTGGTACGTTAAACAATTTCTAGAGTAAAAAAAAAGTTTTTTTTTTAAATTTCTTTACTTTTGTGTTCTACTTGCAGTTTTTCCCACGATGGCTGGCACCAAATGTTATGACATTCCTTGGCTTTTTGTGTACGGCTATGAATTTTTTCCTGTTGTCCTATTATGATTGGAATTTCTATGCCAGTTCGGGCTTGGAGGGTACCACGCCCATACCGTCCTGGGTATGGCTATGTACGGCCATAAATATATTCTTGGCCTATACACTAGATGGCATTGACGGCAAACAGGCTCGTCGTATTGGCTTATCGGGACCTTTGGGTGAGCTGTTTGATCATGGATTAGACTCGTATACAGCTGTATTGATACCCACATGTTTGTATAGTATATTCGGACGTTCGGAAATATACTCTGTGCCGCCAATGCGTATGTATTATGTTTGTTTGATGGTCTTCTTCAATTTCTATGTGTCCCATTGGGAAAAGTATAATACGGGTGTGTTGTATTTACCCTGGGGCTATGATTTGAGCATGTGGGGCTCTACAGCTATGTACCTGATCACATGGTGGTTTGGCTATGAATTTTGGAAATGTGAATTACCATTTGGTATACCACTGGGTAATGCAATTGAATTTGTACTGCACATAAGTGCCATGGCCAATATGCCCATGGTGGTGGTAAATGTTTACAAGTAAGTGATTATTAAAATAAGAAAACCAACAACAACAATTTCTTTAACTATTTACTTTACAATTACAGTTCATATGCTGAACGTACTGGTAAAATGCGTAGCTTCAGAGAGGCCATTAGGCCTATGTGGCCGTTTTTAACGTATTTGTCTTTGTTGGTGATATGGCCGCATATATCGCCCAATAATATTATGGAAAAAGATCCTCGTGCACTGTTTATGTTAAGCGGCACTATATTTTCAAACATCAGTGTAAGTTTCCTTAATTCTTTTTTTTTTTTTTTGGTTTCTTTATTTTATTTTTTGTATTTAATTTGATATTCAGTTTTGTGATTCTGAATAATTATAAACTGCTGTCTGGTGGTTTCATTTTTGAAGCGATTTCTTATCAGTACAATAAGTAGTCTAATGTAGTTGCTCTACAATACGCTTGAGTTTTTTCACCTTATGTGTTGCGTATTTATATTCGCACTTGTTAGATGAATAATTTCAACGTCAACTTTATGATGTTATTTTCGTTTCAGCGATAAGCTGGCCGTAAACGCCAGTTGTTTATATGAGTCACAGATCGTATTTGTTGGTATTTTTATTATTATTAATAATTGGAATTAATTTAGAATTTTTATTTGAAATGCACACACATTAATGGTTTTTTGCGGTTTTATCGGTACAAACACAATAATTGTTTTTAGGTTTTTTAATTGAATATAGACACACTTTTATGGCTCGCAATAATAATAAGTTTTTTTGTTCAATTCTATTGAAAATCAATTTAATTTTATAATCATAATAATAGCAGGAATTATTAATACAATATTCCAAAAATACATTTTTTTTATTGTTTCTGCCATAGTGGGGGTTCCCCTAATGAGTATTGGGTTTGGGCTGACGTTTAAAACACCCTAAAAGAACAGTGCTAGGACTCACCTCTTGATTATGATGAATAATTTCAATCATTTTAATAATTAAATGGCTTTTTTAAATGTTTGCCATTTTTTCAAATTTTTCCTTTTAGGCCTCTGGCTGATCACTTCAATATGAGGTGCGTTTAATAGCACAATTTACTTTAAATTTGCCTTGAATATTGTCTCCCATATATTCAGGTAGTTAATTACGACACCAGAATCCAAACTGCCATATATACATATATAATTGGCCATTACAACCCTTCAGTCAGGATTACGGCCTAGCTTCTCACACCACTTATGTTGTGTGTGTTAATTTTATACACGAGTGTGGCGGGACATACAGTTTAAAGCCGACTCCGAACGCCAGATTTTTTTGAGATACTTTTCATGGCAATTTTATTTACTCCGAGTTTTTGCCTGAAATCTGTTGAGAGGAAGTCGCCGAAAAAATATTTTTTCATATTTCGGTTTTGATGTCTGATCTGGGACACGAAGCCTGGCCTTTCGTCTAATAAGCAACACGCTATCTACTAGACTACGGCGACCTCAACTGCCCTGATCGACCTCGATTATGTCTGAAAAGTGAGGAATTTAGGAAATTTTTTCTGTAAAGTCTCACTTCTTTTCGCCAATATCCAATGGCTCGATGCTTTCTTCTCTTTAGCTGATCCGTTTTTAGTCTTTCTCCATCAATAAATTTAGAAACTGGTTTTCCGCTTAATATTAAACGTCGATTATCAAGAGGTAGTGATCAGAACTTTGTCGGTTGTGAAGCATCACTTTATGTGGTATTACAACGGACCAGTAAGTGCTCTTTCTATTCTAAACTTCTTGTGTTCAGTTGATATGTCTGAACCTTTGCTGCAGATTCATTCATAGTAACGATATTGTTAGCAAAAGTGTAGGTTGTCCTAAGAACCATATAATGTGCGCCTTATAGAACAAATTGTTTAAAATATTTCATTTTATATTTTCCATTTGGTTTTTATCATTTACTTTTCATCATTTCCACTTCTTCATGTCATTCTTTGGCCGCATTCTCAATCAGATTTTATCAATCAAAATTTGCCCGCAATTTTTTATATTTTACAGTGCCGTTTAATTGTTTCGCAAATGTCGAATACACGCTGTGAAAGTTTCCATTGGATGACACCTATTTATGTTTTATGCATTGCTATGGGCCTATGGCTGCCATTCTTAGAACGTTTTATGCTGTATTTCTTATTCATAGTGACGACATTGAGTCATTGGCATTATGGTTCATCGGTGGTGAATCAAATGTGTGAACATTTTAATCGCATTTGTTTTAGTGTTCATATCCGTCAACCGACAACATCCGCGATATCTTCCAGCAACTCGAATCTAACAAACTCCTTCCCCAAAGCTAATGGTGATAATATTGCAACAACAACAACAGCAACAGCAACAGCAACAGTAACAAGTAATTCTAATATTTCTAATACTGCTACAACAATGTCGTTGTCTTCTAAAACATCCGATTTAGAAGAAGATGTATCGAAAAAATTAGAATAATATTTTTAGTTAATTAAGTCTAATGCATTAATTTATGTTTTGTTTCAGCAGGAGTATTTTATATAAAATGTTCTCATTATTATGGTTTTTGCATAAATTATTTTTGTTTCTATTTATTTATTTATGAGGCTATATTTTGAGATTATGGCTTACAGCATAGCGTACATATATTTATTATTTTATTTTGCATTTGATTAGGCATTATATATTTTTCGGCAGCAATTTTGATTTGAAATCTAGCAATTATTATTAAGCATTTTGATTACATAAAACAATTTATTGAAATTATGCTGTATGTTTACCTTATTGAATTTCGAAAAATTCGAAATATATTTACTATTAACTCAAAAAGATTATAGATTATGTACTATAAAGGACTTTTATTTATTTATAAATAATCATTTAAAATTAATATCATGGTATTGTTTTTACCTTTTATTTAAATGTGTTCGAATATTTTCTTTATGCATTTACAACTTAGAAAAATTTCCCCTTTTTTTTTGTAAAATTGCTTATTATACAAACTTTTTTTTTTAAAAATAGTTTTACTTTCCAAATTTATTATAATTTATATTTATCAGTACTTATTGTTATATACAATGGAATCTTACAAAACTGACAACATACTTAGGCGGCCAGCTCCTTGGATTGAACGTTGTTGTCAAATCACTCTTTAGCAAGTTCGTTCTTCTTTAAATAAGCCTACGCAGGAATAGATAGAGGAGCTTACTATCCGAACACCACACAGGCGTCGAAATTCGGAGCTCTTATATAAAATAAAATATGATTTGTCAATGATATGGAAATCTGACAATTACCTAGCCGTGCTCCAATTACCTAACTACTGAATCCGGCCTGTATTAAAAAGTTAAAAGCAGTTTTAAGCATAACTCATGGTACCTTAAAACAGTCACGTTTAAAGTGTTTTATTAAGACACGGTTTACGCTTTGCAGTGTGTAATGTCAAAAACCATTTTAAGCTCCTATTAAACCATCTACAAAGCACCATATATTTCGTATTTAGCTAGACAAAACTGGAAAAGCTATAATGGAATTACGGAGGCGTTTGAATGGTCTAGATTACGCAGCAGATGTTTTCCACTTGGCCTACAGTTTTAAGAGATGCTCTTTTAGAAACTCACAAGAGCAAGCAGAATTGGAAATTGTTAAACATGGCAAATGGAGGAGGTTATCTGCCAACCTCTGCTATATTGGGAAGCACAAACGGAGGATTAGGAGATGAAATTAATTATTATTTACAACAACCTCGCCTATAGTATTATCTGTCGTTGGTTGCCATAAAAAGACAAATTATTGTATGGTTGCGATATATGGAGTAATATCACTCACGATGTATCTTGTGACTAATAACTCTGGCCATTCATATGTGTTGGATAATCAAAGAATAATCATAGAAATTTGGAAAAGCGGTCAGTAAATAAATTTAATTGATTCCTATTATTATGATTACAGCTTGGCTAGAGATTATGCCCATAATAGCACAGGTTCTATAACAAATTTCTGAATATAAAGAATTTAAAAAAAACTAATAATGTTAGACATGAGTCGGGAGTTTTTTTGGTGTCCAAAGAGAGATTCCATTGTATATATTAGAACAAGTTATCTATAAATGCGCGTATTGAATATTTCGATTTGAAAGAAAAAATTTTCAAAGCACAATATATGACACAAATAATTGCAAACTGTTTTTATTACCAATTGAAACATCATTAATACTGTTTAGTAACATTATTGACATACGTTGATATTTTTGAGTACATTTAAGATTTAACGAATTGCAATGAACTGTATCTGTAGAACGAGTAAGGCTGTCAGATGTTTTGAATTTTGATGGAAAAATTAATTTCAGAAATCATTTAGTTTGTATAAATAAATAAATAAATAAATTGCATAAACTTGTTAAGTTATTCGATAAAAAAGACAACAAATGATTGAACATTAGAAAATAAATAAATTTTCGAAATTAATCTCCTGTTTCTGTAAGATGAATGATTGCGAAAGAATGTCTATTTATATGAAAATACCTCCAAATCTATTGGTTCCTTACAAATAGATATTCATCTGAAATTAGTCTTCTTACCGAAAAAGGCTTATCTACAAAAAATTTCGTTTTCGAACAAAGTTTTCGAAATTATAAAAAAAAATTTAAAATTCTTTAGAAGAGGAATTCGAGCTCCAAAATCTATTTGTTGCATAGAAATAGATGTCCATTTGAAATTGTTCTTCTTACCGAAAAAGGCTTATCTACAAAAAATTTCGTTTTCGAACAAAGTTTTCGAAATTATAACTAAATTTATAAAATTCTTTAGAAGAGGAATTCGAGCTCCAAAATCTATTTGTTGCATAGAAATAGATGATCATTTGAAATTGTTCTTCTTATCGAAAAAGGCTTATCTACAAAAAATTTCGTTTTCGAACAAAGTTTTCGAAATTATAAAAATTTTAAAAATTCTTTAGAAAAGGAATTCAAGCTGCATAGATTTCTAAGCAAAGATCTTGTATTAAATAAGTTTTTCTTTTTGTTTAAAAAAATATAATTTAATATTATTTAAAATTTAAATATTATTTTAAATTTGTTTTTTTTTCTTTCAGTATTTTTATTTTTTAATTTCAAATATTTAAGAACCAAATTAATGTTTTCAATATTCAACATATTCCACAAGGCATTCAAAATTAATTATTAATAACCATATGAACCTCAGTTGTTTTGTTGTGTAATAATTGTACACAATATGAAATAACATTTTTTATTTGTTAATAAACAATTTATTATCATGTAACGTTTTAACACAAAAAAACAAATGCACAAACATACAAACATAATTACAAAGAAATTATTATATTTTGCTACCAAATATTGAAAAAAAGAAAACGATATCAGGTTTTGTTTATATTTTACTAACATAACACAAATATTATTATTTTTATTTTATTTAATTTGTTTTATAATTTAATCGTATTTTTTTTTTTTTTTGTTAATTTTAAATTCTTTAGAAAAGGAATTCAAGCTGCATAGATTTCTAAGCAAAGATCTTGTATTAAATAAGTTTTTCTTTTTTGTTTAAAAAAATATAATTTAATTTATTTAAAATTTAAATATTATTTTAAATTTGTTTTTTTCTTTCAGTATTTTTATTTTTTAATTTCAAATATTTAAGAACCAAATTAATGTTTTCAATATTCAACATATTCCACAAGGCATTCAATAATTATTTTAATAACCATATGAACCTCAGTTGTTTTGTTGTGTAATAAATGTTACACAATATGAAATAACATTTTTAATTTTGTTAATAAACAATTTATTATCATGTAACGTTTTAACACAAAAAAACAAATGCACAAACATACAAACATAATTACAAAGAAATATTATATTTTGTACCAAATATTGAAAAAAAGAAAACGATATCAGGTTTGTTTTATATTTACTAACATAACACAAATATTATTATTTTTATTTATTTAATTTGTTTATAATTTAATCGTATTTTTTTTTTTTTTTGTTAATTTTAAGTTAATTTTGTTTTTTTTTTGTTTTGTTTAAGAAAATGTCAATTTTATTATTGAAAAACACACACAAAAAAAGGACATTTCTTATCTTAAAAAATATAAACAAATAAAATAAATAAACAATATAAATTAATGTTTTATAATATACATACGAGTATATAAAACAAATATTATAAATATAAATACATACATACGTATATATTTTTTTGTAATTAAACAAAAGAACAAAAAAAAATTATGATAAAAACTTAAAGACAAATTAATGAACTTTAAAAGACATCATTTAAGAAAACAGTAGTTAATGAACAATAAATTAATAATAATATGATATATATGATAATAACAATAATAATAGAATTTTGATGTTTATAAGTTTAAATTAAAAATTAATTAATTAAATTAAATATAAATAAAATTATTATGAAAATAATATTGAATTATTTAAAGAAAAAAAAAAACAATTACTGGCCTCTTTTGTTAATTTATTAAAACAAAAATTGTCTTTCGATGTTTGACAAACGATAAGGGAAGGGTCACCTTGATAAAGCCACATCTCTTGTTTATTCACTCTTCTTCTTCTTCTTCTTCTTCTTTTTTAATAAATCTTCATATATGCATAGACATGCAACCATAGAAAACGAATTGTTCGCTAAATGGTCTTGGGTTATTTCATTGGTTCTTTCAAACCCCGGAATCAGGGAGCTATAGTCCGAACAACAGGTTTCTGGAGAAACTTTTTCATGGCAAGTTTTATATATGCTCAGAATGTTTGCCAGAAATATGCTGAGAGGCAATTGCGGAAGAAATATTTTTGCATATTTTGTTTGGAGATAAGCAAGCATATTATCTGCTAGACTATGGCGACGCGAGCAGTTGCAAACTGAAACTAATTTTCATCGAGAAATCATCTTTTAGTAATGTGGCGTGTTTCGGGCGAAATAAACAAAATTGTCGCATTTGGTACGATACCAATTTACATTAAATTCAAGAGCTTCTAATGCATTCCAAAATAGTCTCTGTTTGATGTGAATTATGGACTAGCTGTGCGTCATTAGTCTATATTTCTCTGAGAACGACGTTGGCTGGGTCATCATTGTTAATGGCAGACTTCTTTTTGGCCTTAATTGGATGATCAGGACACCAACGATATGTGGTTTCAAAAGGACAACAATACGTGACACACATGTCATGCCGCATTTGGATATTCTGCATATCTCACGTGGAAGTGATGTGAACTGGCCAAAAAGGCCTGCAATTTGATTTTGTTAGAAGACGTTTTCTTGTGGAGTTTTCAAAAGTCGCAGAGGTATTCAAATAAACCATAAACTAGAGCAATGCCAGATAACCCATGCCAAATTCAGTTTGATTTATGTATGTGCCAGCCATAAAAAACTGAACATTTCGGATGTGACATCAACAGGTCTTCTCAAAGGAGTAAAAAATTTCGATGATATATCTTACCCACTGTGCTTCATTTCAGTGTAAAGAAGGGAAACACTTTTTTAAAGGCCTGATACGTATGAAAATTAACCAGAGTAATTGCAGAAATCATTTAAAATTCAACTCTGCTGTGTATTCATATCAAGAAATTGTTTTGACGTCACATTAATTTCAAACATAACCGTGCTGGTAAGCAAGTAAGTCCTATACATTTTACTCTACTCGATTTAAAATCATCAACAGGACAAAAAAAAGCACTTACCGCAGAGAATGTTGCTGGTGTAGAGTAAATTTTCAAGTCATCGATTACTTGCATTTTTATAGTAAATTTACAAGTTGTCAATGACTTGCACTTTTTATAGTATATTTGCTAGTTATCGATTACTTGCAATTTTTAAAGTAAATTTGCAAGTTATCGATGACAAATTTACTATACATATTTTTTATAGTCATCGATGACTTGCATTTTTTTATAATAAATTTGAAAGTTATCGATTACTTGCATTTTTATAGTAAATTCACAAGTCATTGCTGAATTGTATCTTTTTTAGTAAATTTGCGAGTCATCGATAGTAAATTTGCCAGTCATCGATAGTGAGTTTGCCAGTCATCGATGACCTGTATTTTTATAGTAAATTTGCAAGTTATCGATGACCTGCATTTTTATAGTAAAGTTACAAGTCATTGCTGAATTGTATCTTTTAAGTAAACTTGCCAGTCATCGATAGTAAATTTGCAAGTCATCGGTGACCTGCATTTTTATAGTAAATTTGCCAGATATCGATTACTTGCACTTTTTAAAGTAAATTTTGAAGTTATCGATGACAAATTTACTATACATATTTTTTTATAGTCATCGATGACTTGCATTTTTTTATAATAAATTCGAAAGTTATCGATTAGTTGCATTTTTATAGTAAATTTACAAGTCATTGCTGAATTGTATCTTTTTAGTAAATTTCCCAGTCATCGATAGTAAATTTGCAAGTCATCAATGACTTGCATTTTTATAGTAAATTTGTCAGTTATCGATTACTTGAACTTTTAAAAGTAAATTTGCAAGTTATCGATTATTTGCACTTTTGAAAGTAAATTTGCAAGTTATCGATGACAAATTTACTATACATATTTTTTTATAGTCATCGATGACTTGCATTTTTTTTTATAATAAATTTGAAAGTAATCGATAATTTTTTATAGTAAATTGCAAGTCATCGATGAAGAATTGAATTTTTTTATAGTAAATTCCCATGTTATCGGTGATGACTTGTGTTTTTTTATAGTAAATTTGCAAGTAATCGATTATGAAACCCATTTCTCAACCCAGAAATTTTATTTACGGATAAGTTTCATGCTTTTATTAGTTTTCTTGGCAATTAATACTTAAAAATAACAGTCTTTATTACTCCAAATATTTGTGTTTCAATATAAAAAAAAAGAACTTTACAAAGTACAATGGATTTTAAGTCCTCATATACATACATATGTGCCTTAAATTAATATTTACGACCTCTCTTAAGTAGATTTAAAAAATGCGATATATAGGATCTAGTTTTTGAACCTGAATCCACACTGCGTCTGTATTCCAAAATTCTTTTAGGGGCTGGTATTTCTACAACTTTAACTTGCAAATTATTGAGAGAATTTTCTGAAGTTGTTGAAGGATTACCATCAACCGAATCCAAGGAAGTTGTTGGAGTTGATTGTGGGCTTGTTGATACAGTTAAGGGCTCAGCGGTGGGTTTATTTTTACCAAAAGCTGCAAGATATTCATCGTCTTTAAAGAACGTATTTTTTTTTTATTAAAACTTCACAAATATATTTCTAAAGTTATACATACTCGACTCCAACTCACCTAGACTTTCGAATATATCATCGGTAAGCAATAATAAAGCAGTACTATCCTCCTGAGGCAAACCTATAAAGAAACCATCCAATTTAATGCGATAATTTTCCTCGCCCTTTTGTCGTTGATCATAATGCACATCCTGGGGTGATATTAAATCGAATAATTCACTTAAAGCACTTAAATTGTCAACACCATTACGGGCTGTATGATGTTGTAAAGGCTTAGCCAAGATCACAACCGCATGTAGGCCCAGCAAACAGCATATATGAAAAACAAATAAACGATTATTGAATTTACACATATTGGTGGATAGTAAGCTCTGTGGCTCTGTTTGCGAAGCAGAGAAGCAGAGAACCTTCACGTTAAACGTTCACTTCTAAAATGATTTTTTGTTTCCAAACCAAGAAGACACCAAGTTATTTAACTGCATATTTGAAAGGAATGGTTTTTTTTCTGTATGTGTATGCTTAAGAATCTTAGAAAGACCATTAAAAAAATAATACCTGTTCTGTTCTGTTCTGTATTGTTTTGTTCTGTTCTCTGTTGTGTGCTGTGTTATGTACCATCGTACAGTGTGTTCTTTTCCTTTTTGATTTAATGATTACATAACATTTAATTGAAAACTGGTTTTTGGACTTAAAAACCATGTTTAAGCGTTAAACAGGAGAAAGGAGGCTTCTTTTTCCTCTGTATTTAAAGCTGTTTGAAGAGTCCATCGTTCAAACACAATGTAAGCATCTGGCGTATGTTGCACTTTAAACATACTTAGTTGAGCTGAACCCAGTAAACATTTTTTCTTGAGTGTAAATGTGATTTGATATAAATGCCTGTATGATTTCATATGAAAGGAAATTCTCTCATAGACATCTTGGACTGATATAAAAGTCCTTAAATTCTTTAAAAGCCTTAGAAAGAATCTTTACTTGGGAACTTAATGCTCTTAAATCGTTCAATGCAGATGCCAGCAAGCATTGTTACAAAAACTCCACGAGGAGCTAGCTAGCTATTGCTTGTGTATGTTTTTCCATATACAATTGTCACCCCCGCCCATGTGATAAAGTCCTATCAACATACATAATTGGCCATTACAACCCTACAGTCAGGATTACGGCCTAGCTTCTCACATTACTTATGTTGTGTGTGTTAATTTTATACATGAGTGGCGGGACCTACAGTTTAAAGTCGACTCCGAACGACAGATTTTTGAGAAACTTTACATGGCAATTTTATTTACTCTCAGAGTTTTTGCTAGAAATCTGTTGAGAGGAAGCCGCCGAAGAAATATTATTTTTCGTATTTCGTTTTTGATGTCTGACCGGCCTTTCGTCTAATAAGCCAACACACTATCCACTAGATTACGGCGACTTCGAAGTCCTATCAAAGCAACCTTAAAGCTCGTTGAGTTTTTAAGATTTCTTTAAGTTAATCCAGTGCACTTGCCATGTTCACATATCCCGATTTCGGGACCTACTTTTCAAACCGGATCCAGTCTTACTAGTTCTTCAAACTTCTTGGCTATTACTATACATTACTATGGAATGTTGTTCGGTTCTTCAGTCAGAATTTTTACATGTCTTTTCACACCACTTATGTTGTGTGTGACAAGATGAGTGACGGGACCTACAGTTTAAAAACAACTTCAAACGACAGATTTTTGAGAAACTTTCTCATGGAAATTTTATTTATTCTCAGAGTTTTGCTGTTGAGGAAAGTCGTCGACTTTGAACCGTGGTCTCACGTCTAATAAGCCAGCAGAATACTCACTAGACTTTAGCGATTCCAGTTTTTAAGATAACGAAGTCTATCCATATGAAATAAAATTCTGTAACGATTGGAAACTGCTACTAACATTCGCTGAAGGAGAAAGCTTGCCTATGTGCCCTTAATGTGCCAATAACTACGTTGGGTTTAAAAAATATTCAAATAATAGCGACTGCAAATGAAAATCGTATCATTGAAGACAAAAATCTTTCAATGAAGTACTAAGAAATTTTCTAGGTCCACGGCTGAAGTTGGAAAGGCTAAGTAATAAAACAGTAGTCAGTATAGCATTGTACGGACGATCGGTGTGAATGGGAAGTTGTCTAACCGCATCCGGTGGCGGGTTTATTCGCCCCCTATACTAAGATTCTATTTCTGATCATTCCTTGCTGCCTGTTTATCATTCTCAATAATTAATGAGATTGAAATAAGTCCGCCCAGAACGCCCATTGAAATAGAACGCCCAGTATTCATTAAAAGAAAAGGTATACTGGGTTATGTTTTATGGCCATTGGTTTTTTCATGGGGACAAGTGTTCTTTTCCTTTCCAGAATTGCAAAGACTTCCGCATTTTTGCAAAATGTTACAATTACTGGTTATAAAGCAGAAGAAGAAGAAGAAAAAGAAGAAGAAAAAATTTCCTTCAATACCACACAACATTATCCCACAGGATGGTTATCTGATCGTAAAGGAAAACTGGAAATTGGATGAATTCCCATAAACTGTTATTAAACTGGATATTCGTAATGAATGCACAACAATTTATTGAAATGGGCGTAGAGTTTGTAATCGGTGTTAAGCTTTACTAATTATAGAGAACGTTATTTAAAGGAATATTTTTTAAATACTTATGGTTAGAAATCTTAGACAATTTGGTTTTCATATTTCCATAATACTAGTGGGTTTCTGAGTATTGAACAGTTTTATAAAAAAGAATTTTTTTTTTGAGGAAAAAAATTCATAATTTTGTTTTGACAGTGAAGACCTATAATTAAATAACAAAATTTAGCAATTTATTGTAATTATTTTGGTAACGTTTGCAATGTTATCCTATGAATGGTCTACTAGTGTCGTTATATGGAAAGAAAGCCATTCAAATATTATTAACGCATGAGCATTTTCTCTAAACAGAACGAATTTATTTATGAAATTATTTTTGGTTTGGCAACTTCTAGAACTTACTGTTGTTTTGTTATTGTAATTCTTCTTTCTTTTTTTGAAGTAGTTTTTTTTTATTGTAATTTGCTTATTGTAATTTGTACAAGATACAGAGCTTCACAAATAGTCTAGTATGTTAGCTTTGGTGTATACCTACGTATCTAGTCTTGTAAGGCTCTCTGGTAGGCTAATATGACTTCGTTTTTATTTTGAATTAGTCACGATCTCCGATCTTGAACGAAGTTTACTTTTTTATGTATGATCTTCAAACTTAGGGAAAAAATTTGTTGGAAGGTAGAATGAGCGCATAGTTAGTTATTTCACAGGCATTAGATTTGAATTTTTAATTGAAAAGACCTCCTTTCTGCAGGATAAGTTTTCCACATACAAATAGTACGACACAATATTATGTGACCTGCTGGAAAATCGATAACGACTTACTGTGATGGGCGACTACTTTGTAAAAGTATACGATTACGGGAAACAAGTCCATTTATTTTAATAGAGGACTGTCTAAAATAAATAAAGCGCCGGTCAAATTGCTCTAATGCATCGGAAGAAAAGATTATCACTTGTTCCTGTCTATAGCGAATGGTTCACTGCAGTGATAAAAGTAGTGGCTATGCTTATGACAACTAAATGGCTGCTTAGTAGCCGGAATACTCCCTAAAAATACACTGATACTGATGATGATTCCTAGGTTTCCATTACATAATCTCTTGAGGCACTGGGATATACTTGGAACTGTGAGGCGTTCGTACTGGCAAAAACGAATATCAGAGTGAAGAATCCCTCATGCGAACCGTGCATAGAAGCCCCTAGTCCACAATTAGGCTGGAAATTATTAAAATTATTGCTTTCTACTTAGCACTTCTTGGATAGAAGAGAGTACCTGTTCACCCGCTAAGTTAAACTGGCCGAATCTTAATACTGTTATGACAACTTATTTTTTCTCTCCACTGTACACTGACTATTTTGGGTTCTCTTCTAACGGGATGGTTAGGTACTCACTCTTGTGATTTATGAAGCAGTTGCGATCCGGAAGAGGTGAAAGAGACCATGTGAGGAAGGGACTTAATGTGTCAGTGTTTAGCACTTGAACGAATAAGTGAAAGATTTCTGGGAACTCTATTCTTAATATATCTGACGGAACCGTTTGAATATTTGAGCAGTGGCCGGTATATAAGACAGTGTGGCTAGTTTGGCATACATCAGCGTCTTTTTAATGTGGTAGCTCAATAGGCTTAAGTGGAAATCTCGTTTTATAATGTGGGGTGACGCGACCTAACGAAATTAGCCTTGGTTAGATTAGGTTAGCGGGCAACTTGCCGTTCTTAGGCAAGTTCACTCGGTGGCCCTTGTCATAATTAACCTAAGTGATCAAACATACTCGAAAGTAGGGTGAATTTTTTTGTATTTTTTTTTTTGCCTTAAATTACTGTTTTGCTTTCCACCATTCCTAACTGTACCGTTGGTTGGAAACCTTCATACATTTTGGCAAAATTGTTCAACAAAAAACTTTCCATAAGCCTAAACAATGTCTTTGAGTTCGGATAAACAAATTTTGGAATTTCTTGCCATACAAACCATAACGTTGCACAACATGGGCATTCATTTCAATACTTTAAAGCGTCGCGAATTGTTACAGAATTATTGGAAATTTTTTGGTCTTATAAGTTGCACGATTTATTTGGAATTTGGTTTGATAAGTTTTGCAGTGCACTCAGTGCCCAATTTAGATGTGGTCACAGGAGCCTTATCCATGTTCAATCAAGGTTGCTTGATTCTAGTGAAAATAACTACGTTTCTGGTTAATGGTGACAAATTTATGCTTCTAATACAGCAGATGAATCAGTTGGCGGAAAAGGGTAGGTAAAGGTTTTGGAAATGAAATTAATTTTTGAATTCGTTTCTCTTAATTTCATAGCCAATCCCATGGAGTTTAAAAAATGGATGGAAGAAAATCGTCATTCACAATTGATAGCGAAAATGTATTTCTATGCCTGTTGGATAGCGGTGGGTTGTGCTGGCATTGTGCCTTTGGTCTATATGTGGTATGATTATCGTAAGACCAAGGAATTGAATAAAAAATTGCCGTTTGCTGTGTAGTAAGTTGAAATTAAAAGTTAGAATCTGATTCTTAACAGTAAAAGAACAAATTCTCTTGCCTTATTGCAGTTTTCCCTTTGATAATGGTGGCCCCTTAATATTCTCCTTAAACTATGTATTTTCTCTGGTGTACATCTATGCCTTGCTTAATATGACCGTGGGCATAGATGCCCTTTACGGTTGGTATATCTATAATGTTTCCGCTCATTTCCGTATATTAAGATGCAAAGTGGCTAACGTGGCTTTAAAACTCGACACCTGGGATGGTTATAATGATTTTACCCAGGATATTTGCGGCATGGTATTCTATCACAACAAGGTTTTGAAATTTGTTGAGGGCTTTAATGGCATTTTTAGTGGCATTTTATGGGTTGAAGTCATGTTAAGCTGTTTGCAAATGTGTTTTGTCATGTATACGTTGAATAACGATACGGATTTCTCTAATATGCCATTTAATTTTATGGTTCTGGTGGCCGTGTCCATGCAATTGATGATCTACTGTTTTGGCGGTGAGAAAATTAAAAGTGAGGTTAGTAGGGTTTTCCAAAAAAAAAAGGGTTTCCCGAAAAAGAAATTTTCAATTGAAATCCATAACTTCTTCATCTTTCCAGAGTCTAATGCTTAGTTTTGATATTTATTTGCTATTTCCCTGGCACAAGATGTCGCCCCAACAGAAGAAATTAATGCTGTTGCCTTTAATGCGTTCACAGAAATTGTCTGTCCTCAAGGGCTTGTTTTTTGAAGTCGATCGTAATTTATTGGTTTATGTAAGCAAAAGTTCATTCCTTTATTCTTTTATAGATGCTTGAAAATAATAATTTTTCTTTTTATTTTAGATTGTTAAGACAGCGTTTTCATTTAATGCCTTATTATCGGCCATGAAGGAGTGAATGGGTCCTTTGACATGAAAGATAACTTTTTTTTTGTAGGACTAAACACTGCACTAATGTAGACAAATCACAAAGTTAATGTTCTATACGACACATCCTATAAGGGGCACGTATAATAAACACAATTAAACTTCAACAAAAATTTGTTTGTTAAAGGGCATTACACTGTTCCGTAGTCAGTCATTGCGATAAAGAACTATTCGCCGATCTTTATATCTTTTGGTATATAAGGTTCTGGTATATTGCAGGCTATGGATTGCTTTCATAACCAAAATTTCGTGTGTTATACATACATACATACATACATACATACATACATACATACATACATACATAGTTGGTCGTTACAACCCTTCAGTCAGAATTACAACCTAGCTTTTCACGTCATCCATGTTGTTTGTGTTAATTTTAAGCATGAGTGGCGGCACCTATTGAAGTCGCCGTAGTCTAGTGGGTAGTGTGATGGCTTATTAGGCGAAAGGCCAAGGTTTGAATCCCCGGTCAGACATCAAAAAAGAAATATGAAAAAATATTTCTACGGAAGTTTCCTCTCAGCAGATTTCTGGCAAAAACTCTGAGAGTAAATAAAATTGCCATGAAAAGGTTCTCAAAAATCTAACGTTCGGAGTTGACTTT